>JAOXJP010248831.1:0-22243 GCA_025762735.1 Platanus orientalis
AATTATATAAATATATGTTTTATCATTTTAAAAAAAGAAATTATATTATTTATTTTATAAATAGAAATTAAACAATATTGTTACTAGAAAAGTTTTAAGTGGCGTTATTATTTTTGGTCTAGAATCAATAGATCAAAAATCATAGCAGACAATTGATTTAAGATCGGTTTAACTCATGCATAATATTTTTTGTCAAAAGTATTGATATTAGTGAAACTTTGCCAAAATTTTGTCAATGTTTCGCTAATATCGACATATTTTCTATGACATTTTTGAAAAAAAAAATGGAATTTTTGTGTTCCCCTTGTGTTTCATTTCATTACCCCTTGATTTAGGAAAATTTCGATAAAATTTCGTTGAAATTTTGAACCATGAACCTATCATGTAATACCTAATGCTTTAAGTAATTGAAATACAAAATTTTACTAGTTTTAAAAAAACATAGAAAACTTTATATTTAAAATTTAAGGGTTGTTTATTTTAAAAAATCATTGATTTCACTAGGACTTAACCCGATACTTATTGTAAAAAACAACTTTTATCAATTAAGTTATATACTATTGATAATTTTAAAATAATTAATATATTATATAATACATATATATTGGGCGGCCTAGTGCACGAGGCTCCTGCTAACGCGGGGTCTGGGGAGGGCAAGATGTACGCAGCCTTACCCCCATTTCTGCAGAGGCTGTTTCCAGCCTTACCTCCATTATGTATGTATTATATATACATACATAATACATATATATTATGTATGTAAAAGTTTGGGCCGAGATAAGCCCAAGCCCGGTCCTCAATAAAAGTTCGGGCCTCAGGCTGGCTTGGACCCTTGATGGGCCTAGCTTGGACCGGGCTTTTTTGGGCCAATTTGAGGGCTGGGCTCGGGCCGGCCCAACCCATGTCCACCCCTAGTGCCGCAACACCAGGGGATGTCATATGGGATGGATGGAAATAATGTTCTGTCCAGGATTTGGAGGATTCATATCCTCTGCGCTAAGGACAATGTGTGTTGCCCTGAGCTGAGACACAAAGGGGGGTGGGGTCCATATCCCCTTTCTGTCTTGGCTCAATATGGCAGTGCACACTATCCTCAGCACAGAGAATATGAGTCCGGATTTGGGGTCTATGATGGTGTCCAGGACACCAGGGGACCCCATATGAAATAAAACGGGTGGGTGATGCATTTTTCGAATATGGAATATGCATTTTATTCCATATGATGTCCCCTGATATCCTGGACACCATCCTAGACACCAAGTCCTGGACAGAACATCCTTTCCAGAGATTAAAACGGGTGAGAATTTGAAATTTCATCTAACTCCAGTCTCCCACCCATCTTATTCCATTTGACGCGTTCGTTCACAGTTGATCAGGTCAATAAGATCTCCATTGGTGGCTGATTATGATTAGTTGTGTCCTAAATAATATCACCCAGCAGATCCGGACTCTCTTTTTTCTTCTTTTTGGTAGAGAAGATTCGGACTCATTCTTCCTCCACTTCTCCCTCCTATTCTTTCTCCATTTATCCCTCACAATCGTTTCACCTCCCTTCAAACGTTCACCAACCCAAGGCCACCTCCCTTCTCTCTCTCTCTAACCCACCCAATGTCACCCCATAGCAGCCCCGACACCACCAACTCCAACAGTGGTTCCTCATGGTGGGATTCCATTTCTAAAGCCCACTCTGCAATCCAATCCCTCTCTTCTATAATCGACCCTCTTCCTCCTTCTCTCTCCTCCTCCGAAAACCCTGCTTTCTCTCTTCTCCACGATCCCGACCTCGCTGCAAACATCTCATCACACCTCCGCCAACCCAATTCCGGCACCGGCGATAACCACCTCTGCCGTTGGTTTTACGACACCTTCCAATCCTCCGACCCCGACCTCCAACTAGTCGTATTGAGGTTCCTTCCAATCATCGCCGGAATCTACCTTTCTCGGGCCATTTTGCGAAAACCCCTCGCCGGTTTTGAGGCCGTCCTCTTAGCTCTCTACTCCCACGAGACCACTTCCCGGGCAGGACAAGCCTTAACGGCGAACATCCCAGATCTTTCTCATTCAAGTATATATCATGAGAGTAAAACACCCATCAAGAATAATGCAACCAGCTTAAATATAGCTATTCTGTCTCCAAGTCTAGAGCCCCATGGAACGGTTAGATCTACTAGGAGAGCTCGTATTGTTGGAGTGGCCTTGGAGTTGTATCATAGTAAGATATCACTCATGCCCATTGGCTCCAAGATTGATTTTTGTGAGTTTTGTGTGACATGGGCTGGTCAAGATGGGGACATGTTCAAGGAGGGTGAAGATGATGAGAGGCCAAGTTCTTGTAATTTGAGTAATGAAGATGATGATGATGATGGTGAAGGAAGTGATTTTACTAGTGAGGGTGGGGAGAAGGGGGGAAGAATTCCTCTGCCTTGGGAACTTCTGCAACCGGTTTTGAGGATCTTGGGACATTGCCTTATGGGTCCTACTGATTCAAAGGAGTTGAAAGATGCTGCACTTGCTGCTTCTAGGAGTTTGCATGCAAGGGCGTTGCACGATGTCAACCCTCAGGCGATTTTAGCTACTGGGAGTCTTCTTAGGTTGGGGAAGATGACAATGGATTCAACTGAGAATCCGGATCCAACTGAAATTCTTGATCAAAAGATTACTGTGATCACCCTCTAATGCTTCTGTTTTTTTTTGGGTTCTTTGTGTGTGTGCGTGTGTGGTTGTTGTTTAGAGTCTTGTAACGTGAATGTTATTTATATGTATTTTTCTGAAAATAGGGTTGTAAGTGTTTTTGCCCATATTTTCATTTCTTAGTTCATTGGGCGAATGTGTGCACACATATTAAAAGACTCGTTCTTGCAGGTTTTCAAAATTGGCCAAGAAGATAGATCTCCGTATATATGGCTAGCTTTAGGAAAAAAAAAAAAAGAAGAGAAGAAAAAAAGAAGAAAAGATATAATAACGGTAATGGCTAATAGGTAATATATTATGACATGAATGACAGCAATAAACATAACAGTTGTTACCAACCCTTATCCCTATTATAAAAACATATTAACATATTGTTAGGAGTTCGGACTATTATAACAGAGGCACATAATGGTCACGGAAGAGCATGGCTAAGGCGTTATAAGGGCCCCATTAAAACTTTGCTAAGATAGCATGGCATACAACTAGTTGTAGGATTTCAAACACAACTTTCGGGGGTATATCCCAAGTATCTTCTGTCTGCTTGCGGAAATTCCAAGGAAGGTAAAATGTCTTTTAGTCTTAGTTATCTACCTTGTTTCCGCATCTCAAAGGCATCATATTCGACCCAAATTCTCTTTGACCTATCTTAAATAATCTTAAATAGGAACCTTTCCCTAGTTTCAGAGCTCATCTTCATTTCTAAGTCTTTCTTCTTTCTTTCTCCATTTAGCTATTTTTCACTAGCCTGTTTCCACTCCTATCATTGAATGTGAGTTTGTTAGTTTAACTGCGAGGTGCTTCGGTCTCCATCTCACAATTGTGTTGCAACTGGTAAGTATTGTGATGTTTCTATGGGTGTCTTTAGGCTGTCATTGGTATAAAGCATGTCTCTAAGAAAATGTTTTCCCCGTTCAAATGGTCATTGATATTGGCATCACTTTAACTACCTTTTTCTTTCTTAGTTTCTTTCTCATTTAAAAATTTAGACCGGATCAATAGTTCGACCTGTGGGTTCTAGAACCAGAGTATAAAGGGTTCAGTCTTTATATAAATGATTATTTACCACACACACAAAAAAAATCTGATATAAATGACCAAAATCTTCCAATCTCTTACATTCAATTATAAAAAATGAAAAGCAGGTCACTACCATTATTATTTAGCTCTAGTAACTATGATTACATGACCATGAGGTGACACATGATTATGACCCTAATTTTAAAAAGTAAGAATTTATTACTAGAAATATCTATTGATGATCATAAAAATATTTAAAATGTCAAAAATAAATAAGAAACAGGAATAGTTAAATATTTATTTTAGGACAATACTTTCATTTCATTAGACATCATATGAGATCACCCTTATTGAGGTCGTGTAGGAATAAGCGGTGGGACTTACGAATACATTTATTTTAATCTAACTTCATCCAGGGCTGCCCACTAACTTTTTCTTTTTCGTCCTTTATTTAACTTATTATATTTTTTAAACTGAAAAATAGTTTCTTATGACTCAGAACTTAAAATTGATGTACAAGGAGAATCATTACTACCTGCTTAGAATAATTAGTCCCATATATATTCAAATTGCCTAAGCAAAATTCAACACTGGATGATTGTGTTTTTAGAGCTATTGCACACTTTGCCTTGAGCATGGGATCAAGAAGGGGGAAAAAAACCCTATATTTAGAGTTTCTTGTCTTGGAGATTTTTTTTTTTGTGGTAAATTTCATCTTAAAGATAACTAAAAGTTTTGTTCTGATACAAGGGTGTAGGCATATAAAGTATGCAATTGTACATAGAAGCATCTCTGGTCGGGGGCCATAGGACAAGTAGATGACCCCAGGGTTCCATAACTCGTTAAGGGTAACTAATAGATTGCTTATACCAACAATTTCATGATCAGACGATTTTTGGTTTGGTCTTTACATTATAATTTAATTTTTTTTGGAGCTTTAATTAACTTTTGTTACCTAATTCATATATATATATATATATATATATATATATATATATATAGTGTGTGTGTGTGTGTGAGAGAGAGAGAGAGAGAGAGAGAGTGTGTGTGTGCAATGAAGTAATTAATAATAGTTAAGTTTTGTTTTTCCAAAAAAAAATTGTTAAAATTTAAAAAATAAATAAAACATTACACAAAAGTAAACAAAATTAAAAAAAAATTAAATATAACAAGTACATTAAATAACAATATTTGTTTGCATTTTATTATTTAAGAATATATTTCTAAAAAATATATTGCAAATCCACTTGTTTTCTTTCAAACAGATTGATCTACCATTTATTAACTAAATGCTTCATTACATGCATAAGATAATTAATTTTTAAAACATTTTGGAAAATTCAAAATAGACAATAGATTCGTGGGTTTGGAACCCACCTTCTTTCAGGATCTATTGTCTGATTTCATATATCTTAGCCTTTTCTTCTTTTCCCCAATTTAAAAAAAAAAATGAAATTTGCATTTTTTTAAAAGTATGCAAAAAATCTGAAAAATAAACATGATTCATGGGTTTCATTGCATAAAATCTGTAAATTTAGCATGTATTCATGCTGATCTATTGATCTCTTACAAAACAAGCAAGAAATTTGACAAAAAAATGAAAAACAAATATAACTTAAATTTGTAAGTGAATAACAGAAAAAGTCGTCACTTCATTCCATTCAAATGCTTGAATCTTTGGTTTTTTATTCAAAAAGAAAGCAGTATATATTTTAACAAAAAAAATGGCCTAAATAACAAAAAAAAAAGAACAAAATGAGGGGTGGGACACGTGTCATTTTTAGGAATCCACCAGTCCTTGTAATTATTTGGATCTGTTAGGGAGTAAAATAAACTAAAATGAGGGCTATTCATCACTTTTAAGGAATGTAACAGGTACGGCTGATCCTGAGTCAAATCAACCTATCAAATCCTGTTTGTGGTCCAATCCGATGTCTCAAATCAGATAAGACTCAGCCAATCCTGATCAGGATCAAGACCAGCCCATCCTTGATACTAAGCCCACCGCCATTGAATGGATTACAAGATTTCTCTTAAACAAAACATCAACAATATCAAATGGTCTCTGGTAGTATCACCAATATTAGGTGACTAAATGGATTGTTTTCTTTTCTTTTCCTTCCAGCGTGATGAGTAAAATCAAATCCCCAAAATACATGGTAACCATGGTCACCAGGCAGGCGCATAAGCCAACATAGGCTTTTTGATGACCATGACTACATCCATATCCTTCAATTCTTCTCTTTAACATGGAAAACAAGAGAAAACACTGCAGAGCAAAGAAAGAAAATCATCACTCAATCAAATTGAATATTCATGCAACATGAAAACATATGATACTGGGCATTTCTATAATAATCATTCCAATAGGATTTTCTCAATATTGTTGCAATGGTCAAGAAACCTGGATTAAAAAATAATGTTGGCAGCTGGTATAAAGCCTTTAACCAAAGTCGTTTTAACATGAATCCTGAAAATTTATTCCGTTATCAGGAAGCCAAAGGAAGGCTCACTACTAGATAAAGATCTCAGAAAAACATCTCCAGTAAAATATTCCTGATGATCAACAAAATGAAACAATCATAAGGGATCACATTCCCAGAAAAGCTTGCAAAAGTTGTTAGAATTGAATCTGGTCATCAACTCTAGGAAAAGTGCTCTCAATAGCTGCACCAAACATAATCAAGGTGGTGCACCGCAACCGAACTTGGAGTTCTCTCCCCCTTGATTAAAGAATAGATCCAAGAGTGCCACTAGGCTGTGAAGTAGAGACAATTCGATGTATCAAATGTTCCCACTATAAATTGTGACTCCATATCAAAATCAAGTTGAAGTAGGTTTCTAGCAAAGAAACACTCAAGGTGATGTTTACAGATCATTCAAGTCTATGGTCTCTATAGTGCATCAGAAGCTTCCTAGCTTGACAATGTAGAGCCCCCTCATTGTCATTATGGAGGTAGATTGACACAGATGCTTGACTTGATATATTCACTGTATCCAAAAGCACCTTCACTCTGCATCCACTAGTCAGAAAAAAATAATAATAATAATAACTACATGGTAAAATACTATAGATCCTCAAAGCGCTAACCCTTGATTGTATTTTCCAATTTGATTGCAAAGCTAATAAAGGGAAGAAATTGTCTTCCTAAGAGAGAATGAATGAGGAAAACTACAAGCTTGAACTCCATCTTTGTCCGAAAGATTAGAAGACATATATGAGACCCAGCAACTCGGCCATTTCACAAGAAAATTAATCCATTAGGTAACGAGTCAGGCTCACATTGAACTGAGAACAGAACAATTTCGCAACTTTGTTTCATTCTGATTACACACAAGAAGACATAATCCCAGCAAAACCTAATGGCAGAACAGGATTCATGAAGCCAAACCCAGATAGTTAGAAGATTGCTCTGATAATGATGTTAAAATTAAACCAATGTGCTTGATCGGGATCTTATATGAACTAGGAAGGAACTAACAATTTTAAGATATCCAATTATGATTTTTGTTACAGAAAATATGTGAAATTGGGTACTTTATAGAATTAGAGGTGAGGATGGTAATTGAGGACTTCTTTCTTTCTTCTTTCCTCTTTCTTCTATTCCCCCACCGCACCACCACCACCAAAATAATACTACTACTAATAATAACCTGATTGTGGGGATGACAAAAATGATGCATGATGCATTATAAAATCCCAATTAACACCTAGAGTGCAGTATTTGAAACCTCCAACCGATGAAACAATGCAATTAGACTACTAGAGAATATTTTTTCCCAAAGTCTCAAATCCCTTTGTTTCTCCTAGGCCCTAGCAATGCAGTGCACTCCTCCAGTAAATCTTTGCTTTTTGTTTATCCAAAAAATTTATGTTACATTGGATTTAACTCAAAGTTTCAAGATAAAGCAATATGAATCATAATCATTATCACTTTGTCCAATGTACCCTTTGCTGTCAAACACTAAAACATATGACCTGTTAAGTATTGGATTTAAGCCCAATCCTCTTAAAACCATCAAAGGTTAAAAGAACAGTAATCAAAAGTAGCTTTGAAAATTTGGTAGAATTAAACGTTAGCTAGAAATGAAACGAAGTAATGATCCCAACTTCCTCGCTTTTACTTCCACTTCACTCATTTAAGAGGTGCTACCTTCTCCCTCCTTAGGTACGACAGCAGAAACCTTGTCATACATTAAGGATGGCTGAAAACCTATATTGACATGTAGGTCAAATAAAATCACGCAATTTAACCCACCCACCTTCATAAAATAATCTCTTGGAAATAACAGTAAGGAAGTGCAATCATAAGAAGGCTGGTTTCTTCCAATACTAAATCAGAAAATGCGCTTTAGATGCCTATCATTGGAACTTAACAATACAGCTTCACACAATAAGAAATGCCATTACCACACCTGAAAAAGGCCTTCAGCCTTCTTGGACTTCTTCTACTGTATAGAAATAAAACACCAATCCCATCTCATATATGCATACAACCTCAACATGTTGAATTTGTAAACTCCTCAGATTAACAAATAGGCATACCCAACTCCAACTTTCAAAAGAAATGTTTGTCTCCTGAAGGAAAGATGCTGTGGGATGGTGTAAGAGTTTGAATCAATCTACTCTAGAAGAGGAGGGTTTTGAATATAACTAACTCCAAGTCCATTCACACCAAGTATCTGGCAATTGATGTATGAACACAGTTATCCACCAGCTATGAAAACTTAAATTCTAAGCAAGGACTAAGGCGTCTAATACATGTCTTTAATTGGAGTCCCGGATGGGAAGACAGCAGGAGCATTGTAGGATCAAAATAAATGTATAAACCACTTGTTAAACATCCTGTCGTCACCTATAAGAAGAAATGGTAAATATAATAATTTGAAATCAGCAACACTTGTCAGAGTTGAAATAATTCAGTCTGCATGATAGATCAATAATGAGGCGACTGCAATGTAATCTAGAGTAGATCAAACTAACTACTAAACCATGTAACCTGATAAAAAAAAAACTTAAAACAAAAAATGAACCTGAACAATTCCACCAATTTGCTGCTCCCTGATCGACGCAAAGTTCTGCAACGTGAGCCCGTACTCCTTGATCCCATCGACGAACTGCTGAACTCTAACTCCAGCCTGAACCCTAACCGTCTTTTTCTCCTTATCAACCTCCAGAACCTTATCCATTAGGGCTAAATTCACCATTCCAGCCCTCTGCAACCCGATCCCATTTGGAGACAACCCCGATCCAACAGGACGAATCTTCTGCCGTTTATCGTTCGCATCCTTGACAATTTTCTCCAACTCCTCTAGATTCTCCGGTTGCAGAAAAACCCTAGTTTGGACTTCATGGGTCCCGCTCCAATTGGAAACACTGTGGAGATCTTCCGGCAACGGAGCGTATCGAAAGAACTGAGCTTTCTTGTGCTTGGCATCTTCGGGAAATGGGAAAGAGTAGTAGGTGGCAATACCGCAGCCAAGGAGCAGGGCAAAGTAGCCCAGGTATTTTCGGATTTCGGCACCCGAAGTAGATGACGATGGAGAAGAGGAGAAGGAACGTAGAAACGTAGGGTAAGGGTTAGGGTTAAAGGGGTTTTGAGGGGTGGAAGTTAAGGGTTTTAGAGCTTGGAAGTGGGGAAGTGAAGTGCCATTATTGGATAGGCGTTGCTGGAGTAAGGACTGGGCTGATCGCCTTATATTGAGTGCTCGAAGCATTGTTTGTTCGGTTTCTTATTATGTGTAGTTTGTGGGTTGTTTAGAGCAGAAGACTAATAGTTCTTCCCTGCGTTACTTATCGTTGCAGCTTCAATACCGTCTTTCTGTGAAAGTGGTTCAGTTCACAAGTGTCGACGAGTCCACTGCCGTCGTTGAAATACAGAGATTGATAGCCGCACAAGAGAAGGTTGCCTCCACCAGCGGCCCCCAATTTCTTCTGGGAAGGCTCACTTATATTTCCTTCCAGTGGCCACGAGCCAACACCGAAGGGCCCCCACTAATAAGATTCTGATACAAATCACAAAGGAAGAAAGGTTTTAAGGTAGGCTCCCCTAAAAACCGCTAGCCTCTACCCTCTGACAGGGGCGAATACATCAGCACCGAAAAGTGATTTACACTTTTTTTTTTAGGACAGGAGGGAAGGGGTTACGAGGGCATATCACTTTTCAGCACTAATGTGTCCATTCCTGACAGGTGGTTAGCGTTAATTAAGGAGAGCGTTCTCAATCCTTTTTGTCTGCGATGAGAGAGTGTTTATAGTGAATTATAAGCTGACACGTGATGCGTTTGGATTCAAAAAAGGTGTTCAAGAAAATTCAGAAAAATACTTCATGTGTCAATCAATGGTATGCCTACATAGGCCTGTGTCAACACTGACAATAATTCTCTTTAAATTTTTTACAATGAAAAAACTACAAAAGACAAAAGAGCAAAAAGAGAATAAATAAAAATACATGTGTTTTTATGTTCAGGCAGTACACTTTAGTGCATGAGCAGATGAGCTGATCAGATCTCTATAAGTAATTCTTGGAACATTTACAGTATAGTTTGGAGGAAGAAAAAAAATTAACGGTAATCCTAATTTGTGATTGGATCTCAGCAGATTTATGTTGAATCAAATGGGTTTACCTCTTTTATCCCCTGAAAAAATGGATTTTTCCTAACATGAGACTGCCTATCAAAGAGATGAGAGGTTCAAGGTTGAATCCTCTTGACAACATTCAACATTTGAATGTATCGATCAATTACTAAAACTAAAAAATATATATGATTGTGTAATTCCGCTAGGCCACAATGATATTTGCGACTTTACAAGTCAGAGTGAACCTAGCAAAAATAAAAAAAAAACAAAGGAATTTGCCCTAAAATTGTCCTCCACTATAAGAAATGGAATATCCTTCTAATTTCTTAAAGATTGAATTCTAATTAAGTGCAAGAATTAACTCATATAACTCACGTGAAATTTTCATGAATTTTCAAATTTTAACTTTAAAATTCTTAAATGAAATTCTTTTTGGTACAATGGATAAGCTAAAAACAAGTGGTCAAGATAATCCTTGTGGCCCACAATTTTTCCTAGATTTGTTGTGATGTTTAAAAGTTGCCTAATTTAATGCAGAGGTCTTTCATGATATTAATTCAATATGTTTTAGTGGGGCATCCCCCATTGCATGCGGAAGTAACCAGGAAGGTGCCTACATTGGTGAGTGTGATCTTAAAGCTATCACTTTGTGAGGTGAGACATTGGCAAAAAGGCATTCACCTTCAAATTTTATCATAAAGATCCACTAATAAATATCAGGTTTGAATCTTAAGTGATAAGAACTGTTATTGAATAAATTTTAGTGCATTTCATCCTTGATCACCTTTGAAAATGAGATAGCATTGTAACATACGTTTTGGAGTCTCAATCAATTGAAAACATTTGATAACCCTACCATTTGTTCGCTGTTAGTCTTATTGGCTTTATCAAGTTAAAATCCCAAATCTGCATTCTCTTAGTAGGAAAAACGATTTTGGCTCTTTTATATCCTTCAGTCTTTGAGTTAAATTGTAGTGTTTTTTTCTAGAAAAATCAGAATTTATTGGCTCAACCATCTAATGAGAATGAGAATGTGAATTTCATAGGTTAAGAATTTGGTACTCTCTTCTACATGATATCCCGTAAATTTCCAATGTGGGCCTTAATACATATGATTCATGAGCTTTTAAATGCAGCCAACTTCACATTAGCAATCCAAAAAAATAATGTTTAACATTTTTTTCTTTCCAAAATTCAAATAAAGTTATATACATGTTTCAATCAAGTAATTCAAACTTAAAATATGAGAAGTTAAAAAAAACAAGCTTTTACTACATTAGTTCTTAGAATCCCTAGCCAATGACCATTATTACCCTACCAAAAAAAAAGCTTATGAGCATTTAACTAATGTCAATTAGAGTTTTACTCTACCCCTTAATTACTCCACTTTATACTC
Organism: Platanus orientalis; assembly: GCA_025762735.1. Taxonomy (NCBI): domain Eukaryota; kingdom Viridiplantae; phylum Streptophyta; class Magnoliopsida; order Proteales; family Platanaceae; genus Platanus; species Platanus orientalis. The sequence continues at coordinate 11,685 of JAOXJP010248831.1, forward strand.
CTCTAATTCTCTAATATTTGCAAAACTTTGACATTTTATTAGAGATGTTCTTTATTCCTTTATTGGGTATAAGGAATATGTTATTGGTTTCCCAATTAATTTTCCTTTTTTCAAATATTTAAGCTTTAATCTTTAGAACAAATATAATCATGCATGTTATGACCGTGATGAAGTATCTCTTGATTCTTGCTATTATGAATCAAGACATAACTCATGTAAAATGTGGTATTATGATAAATTTTGACATTTTAATTTTTTTATTAATTTAAATAATGCTTTCATGATTTTCAAGTTCTATATGTAGTATGTTTTGGGGATTTTAAAGAAAACTTTATCTTTAAGAAATAATTGATATGAACAAATAGATAAATATGGTTGCTCTATTAAGGAGGAACAACTCTACAACTATCAATATAAATATGAATGCTTGCATTTGATATTATAGCAATACTATTCCTTGTATGTGAGATGATTATTGTAACACCCCACGTATGTTTGCATGCACTTAGTAGGATCATAGATGCATTACTGATAATTATTCTTTTTTGGTATAATCAATTTTAGTATTCTAAGTTTATTAGTGATATTTTGACACACATGAGTGAGTGAAAAAGTTGGATTAAGTATAAAAGAGAAGACGAGACAAAAACGTGTCAATGAACTTGACAAAATTTTGAAATTGTCTTAGACAACAATTTAAGATAACTTTAAAAGTAAACCTATATCAATCTCATATGAATCATCTTGCAAACTATACGCCATTAGAGAGTTTTAAGAGTATATTGTCCAACGCAAAAAATATGGTGTGAATTGGAGTTTTTTAATATAAGTAATGACAATTTTTTCACAAGGTGTCCATGCTAACTAATATGGTCTAATGTCAACAGATTTCAGGTAGCTTTTGAGAAAAACCTTTATTAAATTTGTATAAACTAGACACTAAGATATATACCATTGAAAAGATCTAGAAGTCTACTATCCAAAAAAACAAATGGTACACGATTTGGAATTTCCTAGAGAAAGTTATAGAGATTTTTCCATAGACCGACAAACCAGAAATTCTCGGACCAAGCTGCACTTTTTTGCCAACCGGTTCGGACAGACCTGAAAGTCATGGACTAATCCGACCAAAAGCACAGACCGATCTGAACCACCCAAATTCATTTTTTTAAGAATTTTTTTTTCTTTAGGGATAAGTTTTGAACCCATCCAACTCAACCCAAAACCCTATGAATACCTCAAAGAAACCCTAATGACCCCCATAAAGACCAAGAAAGAAATTCGTCGTAAACTTTTCCTCCACTATAAGAATTGGAATTTCCTTCAGATTTCTTGGAGATTGAATTCTAATTAAGTACAAGAATTAACTCATATTACTCGCATGAAATTTTCATAAATTTTCAAATTTTAACTTTAAAATTCTTAAATGAAATTCTTTTTGGTACAATGGATACACAAAAAACGAGTGGTCAAGATAATCCAAATGGTCTTCATTTTTTGGTCTTATAGAGCTAATTTACTCCTTGTGGTCCACAATTTTTCCTAGATTTGTTGTGATGTTTAAAAGTTGTCTAATTTAATGTGGAGATCTTTCATAATATTAATTTAATATTCTCTAGTGGAGCATCCCCCATTTGCATGCGGAAGTAACCAGGAAGATATCTGCATTGGTGAGTATGATCTTAAGGCTATCACTTTGTGAGGTGACACATTGACAAAAAGGCATGCGCCTTCAATTTTTATCATAAAGATCCACTTGTGAGTATCTATCTGGTTTGAATCTTAGATGATGAAAACTGTTTTTGAATAAATTTAAGGAAGAAAATGTTATGTGATGAAAAAGTGTTTGTAGTGTGTATGGTGAATGGTTAACATGTAAAAACGTCTAAAAAGGTGTTTAGATGAAAAAGTTAGTGTTCAAAAAGAGATACCAAATTCAAAAACCCATCATGTGTCAATCAATGCATGCTTATAAAGGTCTATGTCAACACAGACAATCATTATCCTTTCAAAATGAGATAGCATCATGTGATATAAGTTTTGGAGTCTTAATCAATTGAAAACATTTGATAACTCTACCATTTTATTGCTCTTAGTCTTATTGGCTCTATCGTGTTAAAATCCCAAATCTGCATTACCTTATTAGGAAGATGATTTTACCTTTTTTCTATTCTTCAATCTTTGGGTTAAATTGTAGTGTTTTTCTAGCAAAATCAAAATTGATTGGCTCAACCATTTTACGAGAATGTGAATTTTACTGGTTAAGAATTTGATACTCTCTTATACATGATATCTCATAAATTTCCAATTTGGGCCTTAATACACATGACTCATGAGATTTTTTATGCAGCCAAGCTCACATTAGCAATCCAAAAAAATAAAGTTAACATTATTTATTTCCAAAATTCAAATAAAGTTATATACATGTTTTAAACAAGTAATTCAAACTTAAAATATGAGAAGTTAAAAAAAAAAAAAAAAGCCTTATTGCATTAGTTATTAATTCATGTCAATTAGAGTTTTACTCTACCCCTTAATTGAGTACCAGAATTTTTTATACTCCTCCAATTCTCTAATATTTGCAAAACTTGGAAATTCTATTAAAGATGCTCTTTATTCCTTTATCAAGTATAAGGAACATGATATTTGTTTTCGAAGTAATTTTTCATAATTTCAAATATTTAAACCTTAATCTTTAGAATAAACAAAATCATGCATGGTATGATTGTGATGAATTATCTCTTGACTCTTACTATTATGAATCAAGACATAACTTAGGTAGCCCTTTCCACACAGTAGCGACTCTCATTTTGGTACAGATTCCATGACTTGAACTCAGGACATGGTGTTGGCTTTGATACCAATTGTGACAAACCTAACCAATTAGCCAAAATCCTTACGACTGATGGAAACATCTTAGGCTAGGCTCTTAACCTTTGGGATCATAACATTTTTGAGTTCTATGTGTAATATGTTTTGGAGATTTTAAATAAAATTATATCTTCAAGACATAATTGATATGAACAAATAGACAATTATGATTGTTCCACTAAGGAGGAACGACTACAACTATCACTATTAATATGAAATGACAATATTTGACAGTGCAACAACATTACTCCTTGTATGAGAGATAACTACCATTTACATTATGATGCTTTTAATTTGGAAGAAACGTTCCACATCCATATACATGTGCATATCAAGTGCAGAGCAAGCATAATCGCCTATGAGTAGCCACTTTTGGGAAGACTCACAATGTTAGAGTGTCACAATATACCACTACATCTTCTCTGAAGGATCTAATTTATTGGGATAGATAATTGGGCATTATACGATTTGATAGACTAAGAGGTGAAGTTTTAAGTCTCACCCCCGAACCCGGACTCAGATCTTGTCCATATGCGCCCCAAATTCGGAGCCGTGGCATTCATGGATCACTCGATCCATATTTCTTTCATAACATGTGCAGCCATATACTCGTTGAAATGTCTCTAATGTTATCCTAGAGGGAGTGAATAGTTATTAAATTTATTTTACCCTTTCTTGCCAATGTTGGGATTGATTTTAATCTTCTTAAGTGAGTGTGTGCTTCAAAGTGCTACTCAAGTATTTAAACAAATATGTAGCAAGAAAAAGAAAATATGAGCACTAGTAAAAGAGACAAGCAATCACACACTCAATCCATAACACAAGATTTATAGTGGTTCGGCACTAAGGCCTACGTCCACTCTTCTAAAGCTCACTATGGAGTTTAGGTATATTTTATGTAGATTGTCATATACAATTTAGGCCAACATACAAAACCTAACTACTTGTTCACAAACAAACTACATAACATTTGGTGTCTCTGACAGTGTGCACTACTTCCAATGTCTCTGACAAAGGTAGTAAAGTTTTCGGTGTCTCTGACAGAAGCAAAACAATAGAGGATGAATAAATATGCAAATGAATGCAAAGTGAATAATAAATATTACCACAAGTTGGTTGACGTTGTTGTTCTTACCACATGTGGGAGTACTCCTTGTTGAGTTGGTTTGCCTTGTACATCTATTTATTTTTCAAGGTATGACACTAGAGTTTATTGAGCTAGGTCAACCACAAAGGGATTTCCACAAGGGATAACTCAAACTACACATCTCAAATAGATGTTAGCTAAGTTGAGTTGAGAGGGAACCAAGAGAGATTTTCTTAAGGGACTTTCAAAAGCTTAGAGCTTAAGTAATGGAGGAAGAGGGTTTTTCACCTTTGGAGGCTCTTTTTAACAAAGCAAATAACACTCTCTTGAATGTTTGAAGTTTTGTGTATTAACCTAAAGAGAAACTTCCCTTTTATAGAGGACGGAAAAGGCTTACAATCCTTTGATTAAAATCTTTTTAAACGGGCAAAAAAAAAATAGTCATCCTTTCAAAATGGAGTTTTGACAGATTTCCAAAACTCACAACCATGATCGATCAAGGGGTATGTGATCAATCATAGAGTCATTTTTCATGACCTCCACAAAATGCTCAGGGGTGACTCAATGGTGTGAGCCCACATTTAAGTCATAACCAGTCCATGATCGATTATGAGGTCTCAGGACCTAGGTCCATGATCAACTGTGGAGAAGAGCCATAATCCTTGGGTGGCCCAAAATTATGTTTGTGATCAATCATGGGTTTTGTGATCAATCATAAACAGTGAAATCTTCATTCTTTACTTTTGTGATCAATCATGGGTTTTGTGATCGATCACAAACAATGTATTTTGTATTTTCACTGTTTTGTGATTCTTGGGGGGTCTATATCCTCTTGGGATCATTTTTACTTGATCAACTATGTGTGAGAACATAACTTAGGTCATACTACATGAACCCTATGAAGCTACATGCATGTCTTTACTTTCTTGGGTGTTGGGACCCAGCTTGAGTCTTGGTTTTCAAGGCTTGTTTGTTAGAGCTTCTTCCACACATTTGCCCATGGACTTGCAAATGATGCTCTTGCATCAATAGATTGGTATGACATTATTATTATTATTATTATTGGAACAATCTTCGGTGTTAGGAGTTCTCATCATCGCCCATCTAACTGGATAGATATATACCATGCCAGTCTGCCCAAGATGTGACACCATGTCTGACAAAGGATGTATAAATAAATATATAAGTATTTATCTATTATATATTTACCTCTACACCCTCCTTTGACCAATACGTATTGACCCAAACACCATTTTTTAGGGATCATGTCACGTGCTGATTAGTAATAACTTGATATCTGTCAATTTAAATTGGAGATGATTCAAACCCTTGTGAATCACCTTTACAAGAAAAAAGTCACTAATTCAATCCCGTCTGGGGCAGCGTTCTGTTAGTACATGCATAGGTTAGCATGCCCAAATCATGTTACCAAAAATTTAAAAAAAAAAAACAAAAAAAGATAAACAAACAAGTAGTAAAATTAGAATGTAAATCAATCAAGAATTAGTTTCTTATATCAAGTCAAAATTGATGGTGGATACTTGGACAATAGATGCATGGGATTATGCTAGTCTTTATCCTTCGTATGGTGTTAGTTTTGAGGAGGGATGAAAACAACAATTAAGTTTAATTAATTCTCAATTATCATTAAAACAACAATGACTTCTCATAAAGTCATTCGCGAGACCAATCATTCGTGACCTTTTGTAAGCTTTCCATTCACAAGAATCTCATTCACAAGCAGCTCACTCACAAGAAGCTCATTCACTAGTTGTTCATTCGCAAGTTGGTTCATTTAGTTACGAGTTACAAGTTGTCTTCTAACTTAGAATCTAAACCAGTTCATCCGAACCTAGAATGTGTCGTTATCACATTTCTTGAATGTAGTCGAGGCCTCCCATTAATGTGCATGGGATTTTAGCCAAGCTAACTCTGGGATACAATCTAACATAAGTAAAACCCTTGTCTCTCAATGAACTTACATGGTCCAGAAAAGACGAACAAACAGCATAGGTTATTCAAGCCTATATTTCAAGTCGGTTTTTTTTTCCAAAACTCGTTTGATTAATATTTCATCTATTTTCCAAACAAATCAGCAGCATAATGCTATTTCAAGTTCACATAAATGAACAAGTAATCATCTCAAGAAAATCAAGGTAATCTCTTGCAAATGAGAGCATCAATCTTCAAGAGGAAGCTCATCCACAGTCGCACGTGAACTCTCACAAGTAAAAGTGCCAACCATAGAGAGACTCATTCTTGAACCAGGAAATTAGTCTCCCAAAGATATTGGTAGCCGATTCAAAAAACAAGGAAGCATGCCAAAATTTGGTTGTTGGTGTTTCTTAGTGGAGCAGATGAAGAAGAGAAAATGGAGTTCGGTAATAGTTCTATAGTAGAGAGAACGCTAGCTTTTCATCATCAGAGTTCAACCCTAGTATGCATGGATGGAGGTACCCAACTTCCTCCACTCTCTTCCCTTTCTCTTCCACTCTCTTCCATTTCTTTGAGTGAAATATCACTCAAAACACCATCTTTCTTTTTCATCCTCCACTCTTCTCTCTTCTTCTAGGGGTTTCAAGCTCACAAAAGACACCCGGTTTCACCTTCACACCCTTCTTAAATAGAGAAGTTGTTCAGTCACCCACAACCCATACCAACATTCCATTTTCCAAGGAGAAGTCATTCACTAGTAGGAGAACCTTATTTGTTGCTCCACTCATAGTCAAACTCATATTAGCCACACAGGTCCAAGGTCTAGGTCTGTACATATGTAGAGGTAGCAGTTTACCTTTCATGATTTGGGTAGGTTTCAGACCATAGCAAATTTCATAGTTTCATGTGAACATGTAAATAGAAATTTGATTTGCAAGCTTTTGTAGGTGGTTAGCCTCAGTAAAAAGACCAGGCTTATGCTAGTATCAAAGCACAATGAAGGAGTTGGCGATTGAAGGAAAAGGATGTGTGAATGCTCTGTTTTCTATTTCAAAGAACAGGGCATTCGCCACATCTCAAAATATTAAAATATTTCAACATATGGGAGCCAAGATCAAGCTTTTTTTTTTTTTGGGTAGAAAGAGTTCAAACTTTAAAGCAACAGAATCTCATCAAGACCTCATTGTAAATGTTCCTTGGAGATTTCTTGACAATATGGACAATAGGGTTTCCACTTTCTAGAAATTGGAAAATATATAACAAAATTTGATATACTAAATTACTCCAAAAAATATAAAAAGAAAAACAACCACATAATTACTATTCAAATTTTAAAGCTCCCAACACAACTTTTTTCTTTTTGTTTGGTAAAGAGTATTAACTCAATTTCATTCAACTTAAACTTCCTCATGATTACATATATCATTTACAAGAATTGGAGATATTTGTTGAGGTAATGGTGTACCTTTCCACTTAATAAACATCTTCTCTAGATGCTATAGCTGCCATGGCATGGGCGGCTTTGTTACAATATCGTATAACATGTGAAATAGACACTTGAGAATATTGAAGAATAATATTACGATAGTCTAATATGATAGTTCAAATCCTCCAGGGGCTTAGGCATATTTTTCATTAAGCAAATTTACAATCAAACTACTATCACCTTCGAGTTGCACAAGATACTTGGTATTAGATACCAGCGGATCCATTGTAGATGGATTTCACAATTCATAGCACTTTGTGCATATATTTTGGTAATCTAGTTCTTTCTACCTGTATCCCTAGTGTATTGACTCAGAAGAACAATGGTCATAAATTTGACGCGGTAATCATATGCCTCAAGCATGTTACTTATCTGAGTTTTATGACACACTTTATCCATGGGTCATTAGACTTGATTAGAGATTTATGTCATCAACTCACAGCTAGCATTCTCCTATGATTGGTTTGTAATCTATTCATAATTGACTTTAGTTCATAGCTAGTAAACACAATGTCATCAACTTATAACCGGTATACTTTGGAATAGTTGCCGATACATGCATTATACATCAAACCTTCTAAGGGTATTCATTCAGCACATGCTTGAAATAGTAAAGAAGTTCCTTCTATTTTCCTAGACAGGTAAATACTAAAAGTTATTTTGACAATTCCCAGTGTCATTCGCGTCACTTCCTTGATGGAGGATTCTTAATTAAGGAGTTACATCACATGCATCTCATTGTTGGACTTAGAGTGAACATACATGTCTAATCAATGGGTTTTAAGTCCATTGCTAGCATGAGACTTTCACACAGTTCATAAAGCTAGGTGGTGAGCCACATTGATCCTTATGAGGATCTTAACAGTTTCCAGCTTATTAAAGCACGATTTACATTCAATCCCCGTGAGAGAGTATTTCTCATTCACATGATTTGACATCAAGAGATTTTTTGTCTCTAGATCATCACCATTCAATGGTGGTTAACCCCAAGGGCACATGTTACTAAGCTAATATCTTAGCTTTTAGTATACCTGATGATGACCAATAAAGCAATCTTGAGAATACGATTCTCAATTGCTTCACCAAGAGTGAATACACATATTCATCCAAATTGGCTTACCCTTTAAGAGGATCCTTGGCTCTTGTCTTGTTAAGAGCAATACATCATCCACTGAATCCATCCAAAAAGATTACATCATACCACTAAATGGTTGCATGGTGGGTGTTAGGATTTCTCTTAGCCAGACAATCTAAATTGTTAGTATCAATTTTAGTTAATTAAATATATTGGCCTTCTTCCGAGGTAGATATCAACAAAACCTCAAGTACACTCAGGTTCTTGGATACATGCACAGCTACCCTCACTATTTCTAAGCTCTTGATGAATAAAATTCATTCTATATGGTCTTAGATCTAGATGAAGGGTAATGTTGCACATAATTTGATTTGTACATTTTAAGTCCTATTATATCCTCATCTCACAATCAGTTCCTTTATATTGTAGAGAAATGCACTTCCAACATTTAATTTATAATTGAATTTTTTTCCTTCCATGTAAGAAGCTTACATGGAATTGCACACATAAAGTAGGAACTTTATTTGGCATAATGCAAAGAGTAAGATTACACATCTGCAATTTGTTTTGAACTCTTATCATCGCATTTACCATTTTGTCAAAATGTGGTATATCTTCCCTAAAACTCCATCCAGAATGGAGTATTAAAGGTAGCACATAATTCTAAGTTATATTCATAATTTATTAAGTTCAGAAAACACAATCTCGATTAGATTCATCGATCTTTTAATCGTGTCATGGAAGTTTATGAGACTTCCAAATGCAAATTGTCAATTGAAAATTCATTGAGATTTTCATAAGCTCAGTATTCCAAATATTTGATTATCCTTCATGTCCCAAGTTGTTATGCATGAAATTGACTTACTCAAACATGATAAAACCCTAGTCAAGGAATACACAAGGTTTGGTCAACATTCACTTGTCAGATTCAATCGCAATGTTGAGTCTGAACATGCTTTAATAGAGCACTTAAGATGATGGTCTCCTAAATATCAATGACAACTAAGCCTTCCTAAAGGTGATCAATCTTGCAGTGATTACTTAGAGTATGGCAATCCTAGTGAGAGAATCTTTCTCAATCATGTCTCTTCATTCATCCCAATTATAGGGATAGAACACATTCATGCCATTTTACAAATGATAAATCACACAGGTACTAATGATAATTAAATTATCTCAGATTTTTTTGCCATAATCTATTGTTCTCTAGGAGAAGACTGATGTACATGAAATATATAATTTATATCCCTCTTATACTAGTATTCTTAACCTTGATTTGATATTATTTTATGTCTAATTGGGCTTTAGTAGTGTTAAAGCAGGTTAATTGGAATTAATGTTTTCTTGGGCTTTAATCAAACTATAAGATGATCCATTCATACTCAAAGAGTTTTGAAGGCTTCTTGAACTCTTAGACAGCTCATAACCAAGCATTGGAGGCAAGAAATAATGAAAAAGCAAAAAAAAATAGCCAAAATTGGACATGTTTCTATTTCAGGATTCGGACTAGCCTGGACACGTCTCAGTATTTGGCCCGTAACTTTTGAATCCCTTATCTAATTGAGGTAAATTAAGTTGGGTTGGAAAGATAACAAAAAGGTCTACAAATATGCATTTCACAAAGATCTCCTAATTCGAACATTTTGGGGGTCAAAAAAGGCCCGCAATATGAGCCTAAAAATTTGGACAAATTTTCATCCAAAAATTCTCTCTCATTCTATGGTTTTCTACAAGGGTAAGATATAAAAAAGAGAGAGAGGGCTTGGAGGAAAATGAGGACAGAGGGTTTGGAGGCTAAACGAAAAAGAAGAGACTAATCCAATAGAAGCCAAAATAGAGAGCATAAAAGTAGAAGATCCATTGCAAATGATGTGCTTTTGATATTCAAGTTTTTTTTCTTCTTATTTTCATGTATTTTTCTTTATATTTTTCCATGAATCTTGACTCTATGAGAGGCTAAAATCCCCAACTAAGGTTGAGGATGAAGCTTTATTGATGAGTAGTAAAAATATGTTTATGTGATTTGATTTTTTCTGAATTTATGAGCCTTGATGTTTACTTGTTCTTGCTTCAAATTAATTAATGAGATGAACCCTGGATATGAG
>JAOXJP010248852.1:0-22242 GCA_025762735.1 Platanus orientalis
TATATATATATATATATATATATATATATATACATATATATATACATATATATGTATATGTATATATGTATACATATATATGTATATATGTATATATATATATATATCTCTATACATATATACATATAGATATATATATATATATCTATATATATATATATGTATACATATATATGTATATATGTATATATGTATATATATATATATGACTTCAGTGGCTTATGTCAAATTATTTAGTCCTAGGGCCTACAACCGGAGAACAGTCTAGGGAGATAATTAACAAGGCAATAGAGGATAGGGAACCATAGTTGGATGAATGGTTAAAATGAATTTTGATGGGGTTTCAATAGGCTCCAAAGAACAATGATGGATAATTTGGTTAAAGTTTAATTGATTTGGATGTTTTATATATGCAATCATTTAGGTGGGGCCCATCCAATTGCAGCCATCATCCTGTTAACATGAGACATATCATATGTTTATTGTGGGACCATACTCATGTACATGCCTATGGCCTGGGGTCCAAGATTATATAAAATCTAATAGTGGGAGGATTGGACTTGAGATTATAGTACAATTAAGATAAATCAAATTATTTATCTGAAGTTCATAAATAAAACAAAAATTAATAGAAACATCACCACATCTGCATTGATCAATATAATGACCAATTGCAGTACACTTGATTATCTTCACTTCATCACCATCTTTAATGTATTCCTTCCTCTTAGATAATATCAAAGGTCTTGTAACGGTGACTAGAGGTTTGATCGACTTCATATGGAGGGTGTTGGGGATTAAACAACCCTTCAATCAAGCCAAAACAAGATGGAAAACAACAATAATCTAGAGAAAATAAACCAAACAAGCAATCATACCACAAAAAAAACATAGGATTTACGTAGAAAACCACAAGTTGGAAAAAAATCACCGACCTACAAAGAAAGCTTTACTATTCTTAGAAGATAACAAGAGTTCTCTCTCAATCTCTCACAAAACCATAAATTAGCACTCTTTTTTCACTCTTTTTTCCTCTCTTTTTAATCCTAAAGAATAAAAAAAAAAAAGACTTTATATAGTACACAGAAGTCAAGCTAGGTAGGAGTCCTTCCCATACATGAACCTTCTATATTAGTTCGCAATTAAGTTTTCGCCCCTAGACCAGTCTACCACCAAGTTGGACCGATCCAGCCTGCCTAGACTAGTCCACCAAAAATTGGATGGGTCCACCATTCCTCTGATGCTTTCTGCACAGCTCCTAAACATTGTTGGACTAATCCAGACTTACTATGGATTGGTCCAAGACCTAGTTGGACCAGTCTAGGGCCCTTTGGACCCGTCCAAACTATCAAATACATTTTTTATTCCCTTGTTTCTTCACTCACATCAGATTCCACTCCAACAATCTCCCACTTGGGGACTGATGTCCTTCTCGTTGTCTAGTTGTTTTACCTGTGGTAAAACCTCTTCCTTTTCATGAATCTTGTGGATGTTCTTCTTCATATTTACTCATAAAGAACAATTAAAGCTTTGCATAGCTCTAGTTTTTGTACTATCACCACCTTGGTAAGCATGTCTACTGGGTTTTCATTTGTATAGATCTTTTCCAACTTCAACATTTATTCCTCTAAGAGATATCTTATGAAGTGATACTTCCTATCAATCATCTTGGTCTTTGCATAAAAGACTAAATTCTTTGCATGATGGTTGTCACTGAATAACCTACTATTCTCTTACTTCTTACCCAACTCTTCCATCAGGTTTTGAAACCAAGTCTATTCTGTGATAACATTTGTTGTTGTAATGTTTTCTACTTTCGTTGGAGAAAGTGCAATTATCTTCTATAGTTAAGACACCCAACTAACTACTATATTCCCCAAAGTGAACAAACCCCATTGTACTCATCCTCTTGTCTACATCACTTGATAGTTCTGAGTCTACATATCTTTATAGCTCTACATGTGTCCCTCCAAAACACAAAGATGTGTTAATGGTTCCCCTCAAGTATCTTAAGAACCACTTAACTCCTTCCCAATGCATCCTTTTGGGTTACTCATGAATCTACTCACAGCCCCCACTACTTGAGCTATATTCGGTCTAATACTAGCCATGACATACATCAAGTTATCCACTATTGAAGCATATGGAACCTTATCTTTCTCCTCTTCAGTATTGAGAGAATCTTTATAGAATTTAAAATGACTAGCTAGTGGGGTACTAATTGACTTTGCACTACATATTGAATCTTCTAAGCACCTTTTCAACATACTCAGCCTAAGACAACTTTAACCTTTGGTTCTTTCTGTCTCTTGTGATTCTCATCCCAAGAATTTATTTATCCGCTCCTACGTTCTTTATCTCAAACTCCTATGACAACTACTTCTTCAAATTATTTATTTCATGTATGCTTTATCTATTCAGAAGCATATCATCCATTCATAAGAGTAATATGATGTACTTGTAATGCCCCTAAACCCAGACTCGAAATATAGGATCCATATGCGCCCTAGATTCGAATCGTTACATTGATTTGATACCAATGTTCAAAATCTAATAACCATATTCACATTCTAAGTTTCATAATTGTGGAAGCGTGATCATATTCAAAAGGTCACAATAGTTCAATAAACAATAAGTTACTGTGGAAATAACACTATAATCTCCAACATAAATCTAATGTAGTACTAAAACATCCACATACAATAGAATTCAACAGTTTACATCATAGGGTACCCTTTCAGCCAAATCACAAAACAAAAGGAAAATAGAATATACAGTCTCTCAAATAATACCCATAACATCGAGGGTCAATAGTATAACTGACTGAAAAATATAATAAAGAAAAATGAAAGGTTGAAGTTTCTATAGCAAGTCTCTAGAATGGAGGACCTGTAATAATAGTTAGTATGAAAAATGAAATGACTATTTTAGTCCTAACTTGTAAGCAATCAAATTGACTATAGATAATATGAAGTAAAATATAATATCTGAGTACTATCATGTCTAAAGATTAATATAGAACTAAACAAAGATCAAAGTAATAAGCATAATCATGTTAATACAAATTGAACAATAATAAAAAATCAAATCGAAGTTAAAGACCCAATACAAAATTCTAAGTTCAACAAAGAATTCCAACTTCATAATTCGAAGTTCAGTACTAAATACTGAATAAGAATCGATGTCCAAATAAGTAAAATTCAATATAGGGATCAAAGCTCATAAGTTCGATGACATACGTTAGTTTTAAATGACCTGATGTTCAATGATGCAAAGTACTTAGAGTTCAATGTTTCAAAGGTTCGGAGTTCACATGGTTTAAAGTGTCAAAAATTCAATATTTGAAGTGTTCAAAGTTCGATAATTTGAAGGGTTTAGAATTCAATATTGGGAAGGTTCAATATTCAATGTAAAATATTCGTATGATCTAGTCAACCCCACAAATAGGGTCCTGGTCTCATGTCAAACCTCACAAGTAGAACCAATGTCCTTATTGTAACCCTAAGGGTAGGGTTCTAATATTCTGCTTAATCTCCAAAAATATGGCCAATATCCATGAATGAAAAAGCATATATGAAGTACTTTCTCACACTGAAACTTGTGAGTAGGCCCAAAGAGTCAATGACACATTTAGCTAAGTGTCAAGACCCACATAATCGATGGTTACACTTAGCCTTGTAACAGGGCTCAAAGTGAGTCAAAGGTTTAAAGTTCAATAGGGTTCACATCAATAAGTTTGAAGGCTCACATAGCTTCTCGGAATATTTTCTTAATATATAAAAAAAATTATAGGCATAACATTTATATGATTCAATCATTTTAAAGGCATGTGATTCACTTAGATTCAATGATAGTACATGATTTAATATTTATAAGACCAGAGTCACGATAATTGACTAAGATTTCAGTAAGATCAATGATTCAAAGCATAAAATAGGATTCGATGGTCGACATAGTTCATATAATCACATAGGAAGCATAGAGTCTAGTAGAATCATTGAGTTCAATAAAAATTTATAGAAATTCAGAAGTTTAAATGAGTTTTTAATGAATCTAATCATAGAGATTATCCAAATATCACTTATAGTGTTCTAAATAAAGGGGAAAAGGAAGATTGCCTTTTAAATTAATCATTAATATTAAAGCATAGATCTATACAATTTTCAAAAGTTCCAATAAGAAATGGGTTATGCTAAGCATAAAGAGAAAAATACTTACTAAGTAAACTAAAATTCATAGATCTAGCATGGGTCAATAGATTAAATTTAAGGATTTCCAATAATTTGAAAGGATTCAATGAATAATATCACAAAGTCTGAAAATCAAAAGTGGAAAACACATCACATCACCCATAGTAAGCAAGATTACTTACAATCTCTCTAGCTTCTTGCCTAAGCTTTTTCACTTCAATCTTTCAAATCCACTTCCTCTATAGAAATTAGTGTAGATCTAAAATCAAATGAATGAAAGGAAGTAGTTCATAGAAGAAAATAACCTATTCTAAAAACTCTCAAGTATTCTAAAATAACCTGTTTAGCTTCCCAACAATCATAGTAAGGTTAACTATTTACTTGCGATTTCCAAATGTATCTGATACCCGAATTTTACCTAGGAGACAATGCCTATGTCATGGTTGCTATGTTAGTGTGATCAAGTTGAGTCACCCTACCCAATCATTACCTTTCAACCTATCCCAACCTTTTATGGTCTCTACCTTACCTTAGGGTCATGTCATAATGGGTTGTGACCTAAAGACCCTAGGATTTGGTCATAGCCCAATTAGGTTCTTAAACCACATAAATTTCACTAACTTGTTCACATTTTATAGTAATGTGGAGTACTTTATAAGTATACAAACAACCTAAAATGAATCTACCTTGAATCACTCTCACAATCAGACGTAGTTGACTACCGAGATTAACACACACAACAAACCCCCAAAACTACATACAGTTTAATCCTGACAAAACCCTAGGAACACACTAAACTATATAAGATCGGGTATATAGGTAGCTTGAGACTATGTCTCAGGTGCAACTACGATGATCACACCCTGGATGTGGTCCAAACTAATAACTTTACATTTAACAAGCATGGACTTTAACATAATTTAAAATATGTATGAATAAGAGAAGCCACCATAAAAAGACAGGTATTTGGGGTGCCTAACACGTTCCCCAAATACAACTAAACAACGTAACCTTAATCTTAAGGACTCATACTAGTTTTTGGAGTTAAACCCTTAGACCTTTAGGTCTAGACCTCTCCTCTCCATGGAAAGAGGATAATCGATGCCCAATTACATTGGTTAACCCCGAGTTGGTGGTGATTCCTAGAAAATCCTAACCCTCCTATAAAAGGGTTACCAACCTTCACATACTGGCTTCATGTGTAGAAAAGTGAGCCCAAAAACCATAACTGGGCAGACGAATCTGAAACCCCCCGGACCCTGATGTCCATAAAGTCTGTAAACTCTCTTTGATTTATCATAACTCTGGGTATGGTAAATGCTTAGAAAGTCATTATGACTTGTTAACAATTACATAATTGTTTTAAACGTTCAATTTTATAATTATTTCTTATATTTAAACAATGTGATCTTCCTATTAGGTAAAATCTTTATTTGATTCTAACTGTGATAATTTGATCTAAAATAAGTTATAAGTTATTAAATGGATCCTAAAAACCTCAGGTCCATTTATATGGTTTTCCTATTTTTACATTATTGTTGCTCTATACTACAGTGTGGAAATTTAAATCAAATCTTTTTTTTCTCTCATTTATAATCTTTGTTTTGGTTTCACAAGTCAATCCCTATAGATTTCATCTTGTAATGTACTACAAAACTTGTATACTTGCAAGTAAAACTACCTTGGATTTTTAGTTCATTAAGTTGGATCATTAGTCTAGGCATAACAATTAATTTGCACGTGTATTAGGACCTGCTCGAGAAGTGAATTAAGTGGAGTGTAGGTTCAGGCGTGGCGCGTCAGTACCCCGGTTCCCCTTCCCTTTCGCTCTTGATCGGGGATAGCCCTGATCTTGGACTCACGTTCAACCATTCTAGGTTTTTCTTCTCTCTTCCTTTTCTCTGTCTATTCCTTACGCTCAACCTCCCAGTCTCGTCGAGCGATCATGTTGTCCTCCACGTTCATGTGTTATTGAGCGCAGAGCATCAATTTAGCCATGTTATTCAAAAAAAGATTTAGAGAAAGAGAATAGGAACTTGGTAGGCAACAATCCCCCCATAAAGGTAGTTAGTACCATCATTTCATTAGCCTCGTCCACCTAGAGCACTTCTTTGTTAAATCTAGAGATGTAGTCCCTTAGTGATTCTTCTTTCAACTGATTAATATTGAGGAGGTATGTGGCAGGCTTCTAATTTCGCCTTCCCCTAATGAAGTGACTAGTGAATGATTGGCTAGGTTTTTGCAAAGGAGTTAATGCTCCCTGGCTTCAGGTTATCAAACCATTTCCATGCTGAACCTTTTAATGTCACCGGGAATGCTCTGCACATGATCCCATTGGAGTAGTTGGGTAGGTGCATCCGTGTCTTGTATGTTTCAAGATGATCAAAGGAGTTCCCATCGAACACCTCTATTGGTGGGATTCATAACTTTTAGGGTAGCGAGCATGCCATGTTGTTGGAGAGAAGGGGAGGTCGGACTTCTGGATTAGAGCCTCAATCTTGGAGGAGGCCTTTTTTGTTATTGTTTCCATCATGACATTCAACTAATTCTACATTCTTTATATCTACTCTTCTTGTTCCGTCATCACTGTTCTTGCATCGGTGGCCCTTAGTTTGGGGGGTGGAGGGATGTTGGGACCATGATTTTCCACTTGTCTTACCCGTTTTCCATGTTGTCTTTCCTCTTGTTCCAGGTGGATCTCTTCAGTTTGTTTTTCATCCCCGTGAGCCTCTAGGGTAGATCTTGGTTTTGCTGCATGATCTGCTATAGACTTTGATTGAGGCTCTGTACTTGTTGTTTCAAGGCGATGACCCTGGCCATTTTCGCATCATGCTCGTCTTGGTTATTTGTGGATGAGGTGTTCCTATGGGCTTTCATCGTTTTGGCACTAGTGTCAACTATATGACCTTTATCTCACAGAAAAGTACTTAGATGATTCCCACAGACAGTGCCAACTGATAGAGCCATGAATCGATATCACCTAGATGGTCTTCTAATTGCCACTCTCTAGGAACTTCGAAAATGTGCACACCTACAAACAAGTGATAGCTGATGTAGGTGTGGCATTGGCCTATGCCACTCCAATGATAAAGTTAGTATGTGACCGACTTGGTGGAATCACTAGAATGGGGTCTTGTTTTTGTACCTTTCTTTGGATGGGTGTCCTCCTTTATATAAGTTTGAATATGCCATTTTTTAGGGATTTTTCCTGATTCTGTGCTGGGAACGTGGGAAAAGTTCTTGTGTGGTGGCATGATTTTTTGTCATGATCTCCGGTTGCCTTCCATTTGTGTCATGATTTCTGGTTGCCTTCCATTATCATCATTATGCCTTCTGATGGTTGATCGGGTGATCTTGTTGGTCTGTTGTGGTATGTAGGTCTTTCCCTTGGTCGGTTATCTTAATTGAGAACATATACATAGGTGCCTAATGCTCAATCATATGTCCTTTTTGTGACATATGTTGTTCTCAGTCAGCATTTGTTGATATGTGTTGGTCTCGGGAAGCTGGTCAGTAGTGACGTTTGGGACATAGGTGACCCAACCTGGTTGGGTCATTCGGTCTTATTGTTTCAAGCCATATGTACCATTATCAAGAATTAATTTGGGTTACATCACATTAGGGGATGAATCTCACCAACATATTGGGACAACCTTCCATGAACTTATTGATTTTTGAAAACTGAAAAAACCAATAACAAGGACTTGTCGATTTTCCCTAAAGGAAAATACCAAGAATTAATTAGAGAATAAATCTCCATAACAGAAAACTTAATTCAATGATTCAATCAATAATTATCACTTTTCGTTCCATTTCACTTATTTATAAGCCAAAGACCAAAACAATAGAAAAACCCTAAACAAAATTCCTCCAAAAATTCATATGAAAAGATTTCAATCATGTGCATCATATTGAAGCGCGATTTTCACCTTGAAAACAGTAGAATTTAGAAATTCTTTGTGAAATAAAGATTGTAGCCCTTAAAGTTTTCTTTCCAACTCTACAAGAATCACCTTAATCGGACATTTGTGTGAAACCTTATGCTTTTTGGAGTAAACAATGTGTAGAACCTTCCAAATTCTGAATATGTGTGAATTTCTTATTGAACCCAAATAAAATTCTAATGTTCTAAAACTCTCTCTTACCAAAAACCAAATCGTCATTTGGCACTAAGCTCTTTTATGCTTGGCCTCCTCCATAGATCACTTTGGTCTTTGACTTGAGAGAGGTTTTTTGACTCAGTCAATGGGCCATTATGGCTACTGTAGTTTATTTTATCTCCTGTCCCTTTAAATTACCAAACTCATGTGCCATCATGGTATGTGTAGTATTAGCTCGATGCCAGATATCTCGAGTCATCTTCCCCTACTTTCACACGGTGTATCGATGTCATTCTCGATACACAAAGAGTATATTCTAATATTCATTTTCTCCCCTTTTGAGATCCAAATTTTGGTTTTGCCGAATATCTTGCTTGGCAATCAAAACCCTACCAATTTTAAGCTTAAGGCTTTAAGGACGTTGGCCTCTTCTATTTATTCCCAAGACTTACCAATTTTTCAAAAGCTTGAACACGTCGAGGCATACTATCTAAACATGTGTGCTCGACAATTTAGACTTGTTCAATGTATCCCTACTCCTCCTATCTTCACTCTAAACTCCTCATGGGAGGCTCAACCCCTCGGCTCGAAGGAATTATTCCTCAAGAAGATGGGAGAAAATAATACAGCAGTAGTATCACTCTATATCCCACCCTTAAACAGAGTTCTAGAGTCGATGCCTTCCTTTGATACTTGGTGGTTAAGCTTCTTGTAAAGTGTTTGAGAGCTGACGGGCTAGATCATAAGTCGATTGTGCCCCCCTACGAGACCTCTCCATTAGCAGGTATGTTTTATTTTTATTTGTTTTTTCTTTGACTTTTTATCGGTTTTGAAATAAAACTTTTCAGTGCCTCCTCTTTGTGTTGTACCTGCTCTTCCAGCTCTATCTCATTTAGATAAGCAACTTGATGGTGGTTCGAGGAAATCAAGATGCTAGGAAGGCATTAAGAATTTATCCATGAAAGATATGGCTGAGAACCAAAGAGTGGTTATTCAAACCATTAAGGCTGAGTCTCAAGCTAAGGGCGAGGTTGATCTAGCGAGAAGAAAAAGGAAAGTGGCGACTCTGTGCACTTAGGATAGGCTACGTCAGGAGCTCAAGGAGAAGGAAGAACTTTTAAAGAAAACCAAGCTCGAGCTCGATGCCTTACACCAAAAGAATGCTGAGGAGGAAAAGGAATGTGAGAGGTTTGAATTGGAAAAACAAACCAAAGCCTTCAATGATCAACTCACTCGCACATAGGAAAAGGAGTGAAAAGCTATTAAAGAGAAGAAAAGGGAAGAAGAAAGGATAAAGTAGGAGGAGAGAGAGAGAGAGAGAAGAAGGCAAGAAGAGAACAACCAAAGAAAAGATGAGAGGAAAAAGAAAAAGCAGGAGATTGAAGAAGTCAAGAGGAAATAAGAGGAAGAGAGAAAGAAGAGAGAGGAGGAGCAAAAGAAAAAAGGAAGAAGAGGAAAGAAAATGGGAGGTAGACAAGAAAAAGAAAGAAGAAGAGAAAAAGAATAGAGAAGAAGAAAGAGGAAGAGAGAAAGAAGAAAGATGAGGAAAGGAAGAAAAAGGAAGAAGAAAAAGATAGATAATTTGCAAAAGAAGCTGTGAGATAGAAAGAGGAGGAAGAGAGAAGACACAAGATTGTAGAAACCAAAAGAAGAGATGAATAGAGAGAGAAAGGCTGAGGAGGAGAAAAAGAGGCTAGAGGAGGAAACGAAAAAAAAGGAAAAAGAGGATAGACAAAACAGGAAGAGGTTGAGATTGAGAGGCAGAAAATTGAAGCATCGAGAAAGGCTACAAATGAGGAGAAAATAGCTAAAGGTCCTGATAGATATCATTTCTCTAGTAAAGGAGAATTCGAGGATTCGTCTCAAGATCACAACACCTTTCTAGGTGAGGATCATAAGCTAGGAAAATGGATCTAGATCTTTCCTCTACTAATCTGGCCTTCTTAGCTCTAGATACTTCAAAGGGGATTCCCTCAAAGGGTCTTGAGGATATCTCAACTGACACATCAACGATTGAGACCTTGAAGCTTCTAATCAAGCCTCACTCTTCTAAATCATTACTAGCAACTACTCTAGCTCAACCTTCATTGGAGCTCTCTAGGCACTTGGCTCAACTACTTCTTGGGCCAAGTTTTTTACCTTGGGGTCTATGGGGAGCACAAGGCCTTCCACGTCATCGTCTCCTTCCCTTTTGCCCTCGGATCAACTGCATCACACTCTAGCAATGCTTTGATCTTACTTTACAGCTAGGTCATCAGCTGTATTATTGGACCCGATAGTCAATGCCGCATTTTTCAACTCCAGTAATCTGCTGCTCTGTCATCCTGATTATCTGTCCATGGATCAACAAGCTAGTCTTTGCTTAGCCCTTTCTTCACAAGATAAGCCCCATGAACAGCTCTAGTTGAGGTGTACCAAAAATGTCTAAAGCCAAGAATTAAGGGCTCTAATCGATGCTTTATTTTCTCAATAGTCTTCGACTGTTGAACATGTGTCCTTTTTGGTGGACAATATCAATACCCAGGTCGCTGAAATTGATAGGGTTGAGGCTCATCTGAGGAAGTTGAAAGAGAATTTATAGATCTCCAACATGGAACTCGAGAGGGTGATGGAACAAGATTCCCTTCAATCTGAGGAGATTCCATGCTTAGAAGAAGAACTATCAATTTGTGAATCGGACCTTGGAGATTGTGACCAGGTTATTGACAGATGGTGGTCCTTACTATCTTCTATTTTTTCATGAACTTTCTTTATTTTTTTATGAACTTTTTGACCAATTATTTTGTACTCTCATTGTGGTCTTTTGTAAATTTCTCACCTTTAATATCTCGTATTAATTAACTTTTGTTCCCACATTGAGGGCTTGTATCTTTTTAAGTACTTTCCATTAATACTTCATACATGTTCTTGCCCCTCGACCTGCATTAATCTATAAGCATTATCGTCCAGAACTTCACTTACTAGAAGTGGTCATTCCCATGTTGGGGACAATTGACCTAGTTGAGGATCCTTAGTTCCAATTGGCAGGATGACTTTCCATACTTTCTTGGAATGATTTGGCATTTTCTTTTCTATTAAAAACCTTGGCTACTTTCTATTTCTACAAAATAAATGAATTAAGAGCTTCAAGCTATCTTTCATCAAGATCATTTAACTTAGATAACATCGCCTCTTCATATTCAATATGGCTCAGTTGATTCTGATTTGCCACCTTTAGAGACTGTACAATGATCTCCAAAGGTAGTACTACATCGTGCCCATATACTAATGCTTAAGGCATGGTCTCAATACTTGATCTTTTTGATGTTTGATATGCCCTGACAACATTAAATAACAATTCATCCCAATTTGAAGCATTGCCATCCACCATCTTTCATTAATTATTTTTAATGATTTTTTTGGTCGACTCTACTTGTCCTTTTGCTTTGGCATAATATGGAGTTGAATTCAATATTTTGAACCCATGATCTTCGACAAACTCTCTTATTCTAGCTCTATTGAATATTAGCCCTTGATTGACTATAATAGATTAAGAGATTCCAAATCGATGTATTATCATTTCTTTTATAAAACATATCACATCTCTTTTATTAACATCTCGATATGGTTTACATTCCACCCACTTTGTAAAATAATCCATGGCAACCAAAATAAAATAATTCCTCTTCATCGATGTTGGCCTAACTTTGCCTATCATGTCGAGAGAGCATCCTCTAAATGGCTAGGGCTTTACAATAAAGTATAGGATGGCCGCAGACACCTGAGGAACTGATCCGTGTCACTGACAGGCTTCGCAACCTGGGCATAACTGATGCAGTCTTGTAAAATGGTTGGCCAAAAATAGTCATGTTGACGGATTAACCACCTCATCTTTATACTCGACTGGTGTGCCCAACAAATTCCTTCATGGACTTTTACCTTGTGAGCTTAGCCTTGTCAGTCCCTAGACATTTAAGTAATAGTCCATCAGCCCCACACTTAAAAAGCTCTAGGGGTTCACCCCATAATATATATATCTATTGACTTTAAACCTCAAGGAATTACTTCCCCTATCATTAGGGTTCTACAAATACTGAATAATTGGCTCCTTACAATCATTCTGTTTTTCCTTCCCATTGTTGGGAGTGATAATGTCAATATTAAGGATCGCTTCTTGGATTGAGTTTTCACACCCGAACTGTAGGCATTTGATGCCATTATTGTCTTTAGGGGATGTAAGACTTATCTTGTACCCTGAAGCAACTTGTGTCATTAGGTTGGTCTTGTGGTTGAGATTTTGGGGTTTACACTTCAATGTTACATCGTTAAATGCCTTTAATAGTTGCTCAACTTTATCTCTATATGGTATCAGAGTTTGGCTAATATACTTATAGTCTCCTGAGGCCTAATTTTTCATTAACTATAATTTCCCTAGGACTTTGAAGAGCTTCACTCCTAAATTATTTAGGATCAACAACCCTCAAACAAGGGCTTCATACTTAGCTTGGTGGTTGGTGATTCCCCTTCAAGCCTAAAACTTAGCTCTGTGATCATTCCTCTTAGGGAATGGATCACTATTCCTACCCCAGATCCCCTTTTAGTCATAGATCCATCAAAATACAGTTGCCAAGGAGTGAGAGTTATGCAGTCATCTTCTTTCTCTATTTAAATAGGATAACAAGGGTGGTTAGCTAGGAAATCTGCTAAGTCTTAGCATTTTACTGCTCTTTGTGGAACATACACAAGATCGAACTCGAAGAGGGCTAAACTCCATTTCCCAATTCTACATTTTATCATAGGTCATGACAACATGTATTTAACTACATCAGTTTGAGCCATAATGTATACAACATGTGATAAAAGATAATGTCTTAATTTCATTGAAGTGAAGTACAATGCTAGACATAATTTCTCTATCATTGAATAATTACATTCAGCTTTTTATAAGGCTCGACTTAAGTAGAACACTGACTGTTTATGCCCCTCTTCATTGTCCTGAACTAGTAAGCTTGCGATCAAGTCTTCCATGACTGAAATGTATAACTTCAAAGGCTTATCTTATCTTGGAGGCATTAACACAAGTGGATTTGACAAGTACTCTTTGATCCTCTTGAAGGCTCGTTGATGCTCTTCTTTTCACTAGAATTCTTTATTCCCTCTCTTTTAAAGTAAGGGCAAGAACACTTTTATCTTTCCTACCATATTAGAGATAAATCATCTAAGGAAATTTATTTGTCTAAGGAATCTTTGTAATTCCTTCTTTGTAGCAAGTGACTGTGCCTGAATAACTTAGCTTTGTTTTGGTCTATCTTGATTCCTCGGTGATGTACCAGGAAACTTAAGAAATTACCTACACTTATTCCAAACGCACATTTTAATGGGTTTATTTTTAGTTGTTGCTTTCTCATTCTAATAAACCCTTTTTCTAGATCGAGCAAGTGGTTATCAAAATCCTGTGATTTCACCACTATGTCATTGTTGTAAACCTCTATGAATTTCCCAATCATGTCATGAAAAATATAATTCATGGCTCACTAATATGTTGCCCTAGCATTTTTTAGGCCAAAAGGCATAACCACCCACTCGAACAAACCTATCGAGCTTGGACATCAAAAAGCTATTTTATGTGTCTCTCTTTTAGCAATGAATATTTGGTTATACATAGAATGTCCATCCATAAAAGATAATATCTGATGTCCGACCACTCCATCGACTAATAAATCAACCACAAGCATAGGATATTCATATTTAAGGGTAGCGGTATTGAGATTCCTAAAGTCGATACAAATTCTCAATTTGCCATTCTTTTTAATGACTGATACTATATTTTAGAGCCATTGGACATACCTAGTAGGGCGGATAAAGCCTGCCTGTAGCAACCTTTCGATTTCCTCCTTAACTTTCAAGATTACTTCGTTGGTCATTCATCGAGGTGGTTATTGAAACGAAATGTATCCATCTTTTATTGGTAGCCGGTGCTCGACAAGCTTTCTATCCAGTTCGGGCATTTTTGAATAATTCCAAGAAAAACAATCTCTGTATTACATTAAGACCACTATAATCTTCTCGAATTCTAATACCTCAAGCTTGGTACTGACGTACATTACATGTGGGTCCTTTGTAGTACCCAAATTCACTTCTTTCAAATTATCTTAGACTTCGGCCTTCAAGTCTTCTAACTTGGCAGGGGCCATTCTTAGTTGTTCTACTCCCATGGCCTCATGCTCATAGGGTTGCTTTTGTGTAGTACATTTAGCAAGATATATTCCAATTATTTTCTTTATCAGGTATCCTAACAGTCTTTTCATGGCCATTTGTATGGCCTCTTCTTTTTCTTTATTTAAGTTAGTCATTCAACTCATCTTTGTTTTTCGGGCCTGATTTGTCTGGCCCTATTGGTGCACTAGGGTTAACTAGTTCTTTGCATAATTCTTCAAATTCCCTATTTATCGAGGTCTCATCCTCTCAGGTTTTCTGCATGGTAACCTCAGTGGGCTTTCCCTCGCTTTCCTGTCCCACTAACTTGATTGTTCTGACATTGTCATCATTAAGGTGGGTCTCGACATTATTTACTAAGTCTAAAAAGGGTTTCTGATCTGCATGCACCACTTCCATAGAGTTATTATTGTTCCAGAACAATAATAATTAATGCAAAGATGAAGGGACACACCAGTTCGAGTGTATCCAGCCTCTACCTAATAGTGCGTTGTAATTGGAAGGGTATCAACAACAAAGAAGGCTAATACCTGAGTTTGACTCCCAACTCTTAGTTCAAGTGGAAGGACACCTTTGGTCCAGGTGGCATTCCCCGAGAAACCACATATAGATACAACTGTTGGCACTAAGTCACTATCAACCTTTGATAGCTTCCTCATCATGGAGAGAGGAAGTGTATTTATAGCCACCCCGTTATCAATTAGCACTCTATTTATTGGTCGACCATCCATATGTTCCTTGATGTATAAACGCTTTAAATGTTGGGTCATATTCTTAGGGGCGTTGTAAAAAATGAGCTTACCTTTAACCTATTTTGCGCTTGCCCTAGGTTCGTCTCCCTTTGGTATGTCATCCTTTAGCTCCATTATAGCCGGTTTCTCAGAGATAATGTCCCAGAGCTCTTTCTCCAATTCAAAAACTTGATCATGTTGGGCTTTAAACTTGACAAGTAGTGTAAGTATCATGTTGTAATCGATTGTCTCTTCGGGACAACTACCGAAGCAGATATTGGCCATATAGCCTCTATCACTAAAGGGGTCGTGTGTAATCAATTCTGAAGGGGTGAATGATTCAGTGAACAACCCCTCATTTCCAAAATCACCAAAATCATCGTCATTGGAAGGCAATTCCACCATATTTGCCCAAGTCATGTGTTGTTGCTATTGGTTTTTGCCTCCCTTAGTCTGAATGGTTGGTGAGGTATTCTGTAGCTTGTCCTTATGGGGTTTCTTGATTTTTCTTGGCTTTCAGCCAATAAGCATGTGTATGGTCTTTGTTTCTTGGTTATCATTGATGTTAAGTATAGGATAACATTCCTTTTCTAATTTTTTGTGTTCTCTCCTACTCGACTCGCCTTCAAATGACGTGTTGACTTAACAGTTAGGTTTGGGATGATTGACCACTTGGTGTTGGTTGTTTCCTTCCTATACTTCTTGATTTGTCTTTAGCTCTTAGTCTGAGTTATGATACAAGTTCCCTTGTTGAGCCATGGCTTGTTGCCTTAGCCATCTTCTTTTCTGAATTCTTGTCATTGAAGGGAACTCGGGGTTGTATCCATACTTGTATATTGGAATGACTCTTATATGTTGTCTGCTGGTAGGCGAAGTCATTTTTACCCATCTATCAACCTCTCCTAGTGGCGGTCTAACTGTTCTTATGGGTTGGAATGCTTCTCGAGGTGGTTCTTTTCCCAACCACGACTTATTATTGTGCCGCTAGTCCTTAGCACAAAAGCCATGAGAGACACTCTTTGGTTGCAGACATTCCTTCCTTTTTAGAATAGGTTCTGCTAGCATGGGAATCTCAGATTCTTTTTTTGCACCCATAGCCATAAGATTGGCCATTATTTTTGCCACATCTGTTATAGATGCAGAATTCATCTTCCTTGACTAGAATCTTCCCTTCATTGTTGTTGTTGACCTGTGTCATTGCTTTAGAATACTCGAGTGGTGCTTTCCTAAGATTAATCATGTCTTTAGTGTTTCCTACAACTAGAGACCTTGATCGTAGCCGTGCAAAAGGTGTAATATTAGTGAGCTCAGTATTTTTGTTTGTTTTTTGGTATCCACTTTCTCCCCCTTCGATTTCCAATTTATGGTGACTATATCAGCATCCACAAGCTTTAGAAAGGGGTTTGTATATACTTTCATTGCCTCAGTTTTGTCAGAAAATTGAAGCAATTTCTTGTTAATTCTTTCTTGGATGGCATTTCTAAATACTATACACTTGTTAGTCAAATGTGTAAAGGAATTATGCCATTTGCAGTAATCCTTAGTTCGTAACTCTTCATATGTGGGTATCCTATGTCTTCCAACTAATTTGATTTACTTATCTTCAAGCAACATATCAAATATCTGATCAGCTTTGGTTAGGTCAAAGGAATAGGTTTTTGTTGTAGCTAGTGGCTTATTTGACTCCTAAGCCTGGGTATCTTTTCTAGACAATGCTTCACATGTGAATAGTTGGTTTCCTACAAATTCAGCTAGGTTAACCTCATAATTAGGGTCTTGATAATAGGTCCTGTATGATGAAGTATATCATTGGTTTTCCTCTTGGAGGATACTCTCATAATGGGTGGCCCTTTCCAAGAGCTTGAATAAGTCGAAGAAGGTCATTCCTTCAAACTTCTTTATAAGTTCGAAGTCTAGCCTATCTTAGGTAAGTTTTATGAATTCAACCTCAAGTAATCCACTAAGGCACTTGGCCTTAGCTCATTTGAATCTCATAATAAATTGTTCCACCATTTCTCCTGACTGTTGTTTTAACCTGACTAAGTCAAACATCGATACCCCAATATTTGCCAGGGCGAAGTGAGATTAGAATTTGTCTTTCATTTCTTCCCAACTCCATATCGAGTTTGGAGAAAGGCTGGTGTACCAGGTAAAGGCTTGTCTTGTCAGGGAATTGGGGAATAACCTCAATTTATAATACCCTAAATTAGATAATTCTTTATGTTGTGTAGTGAATCGACTAATGTGTTACATAGCCGTTTTGCTATCTTCTCCTAAAAAGGTAGCAAAATTTGGTATTTTATACCTTCTAGGGAATTCATAATCCCTATCGATTTGCTATGGGTAAAGCTTTCTATATGCTAGACGTGCGGCCCATTGAAGGCTGGGTTTATATAACTCATCGAGAACCCCTATAATCTGATCTTGAGGATTCTAGGCATATCCCCATGGGACTGCATTATACAGTTGTCCTTGACCTGGGTAGGCCTTCTAGTAATGCGGAGGCTGAGCATGGCATCCCATGCCCATACCAGCAAACTCCTCATCGTTAGGGGTAGGATTTCCCCAATAGTTTGGTGGGCCCTACCTTTTGTTGTGTGGTGGGTTTGCCCCTCCATATCCATATCCATTAGTGTTTTGTTCATGGAATTGATTCTCCCAATAGTTAGGAGGGTCTTGTCTTCTAGGAGGCAGAGGTCCTAGCCCTGAGTTCCTACATAAGTTGGCATTATGCCCAAACCGGTAACTCCCGGTAACTCTAATAGGGTCGTTGGGTATTAGGACCATAATACCCGCTTAAACCAATGTATTGGTTGTCTCTTGTTTTAAGATGCCCATTGCTCTTGTCGAGGTACCCCATTGGTTTTGAATACGGGGTTTTTGTGTACCTTGATCTCTTCTGGCTCTACTAGAACATTTGGCCCTAAGAGGTAACCTATGGGGCCTTGATTCCCTTATCCTAATCATCTTGTAAAAACCGTAACTGGCTCCTACTAGCTTGGTTCTGGGAAATCCTCAACTTAAGGTTCCTCAGGGTACCCGAGAGGTCTTTCATGCCCCCTAAGTCTGATTGAGGGCTCTTAGATATTTGTTATATCAGCCATTCCTATATCCCTAATGTCTAGGTTCTGATTGGCTCAGACATTCTCTACCACAGGTTGGAGCACTTTAAGTAGGATGTCGCCCAAGACACATTAGATCATTTAGAATTCTTTCTCCATTCTCTCAATAAGGTTTTTAAGTTTACTTTCAATGTTGTGAGATAATTCACTTGTCTCATTACCATTCGAATTGATGGGTCGTTTGTCTCTTTGAGGCACCATTTATGGCTTCGAACAAACAGAACACAACATAAGTATTATTTCTCCTATTATAGTTGCTAATTTGTTGGTTGTCAACAAAAATTCTTTTGTTCTTGGATCAACATGTGGATGGGTCTTTCCAATTTGGATTATCAAAAGGGTTCGTGTTCGGTAATGCCTCTAGACCGAGGACTTTTACAAGAAACAATGTCACCCAAATTGACAAAAATGAAATTTTACTGAATTAAAAATACAAAATACAGAGTACAATGCCAGTTATAGAGATACCTTTGAACAATAGATTAACCATTGCCTCTCCTCTAAAATTAAGGGAAGACTTTGTTGAATCCGATTCTTTGAAAAAAACAGATTAGCCGATACTCTTTTCTTAGGAGAACTTCATTGAATCTGGTTCTGCGAATAAGATAGATTAGCTGATGTCCTTTTCTTTGGAAGAACTTCATTAAATCTAGTTCTGCAAATAGGACAAATTATCCAATGCTCTTCTCCTAGAAGAATTTTGTTAAATCTGGTTCTACAGTGCAGTCGAATCGCTTGAGACATGGGATCGAATCACTACAAGATTTAGTTACTATTATGCCTAATTTAATGCTATTGCTATGGATAAAAGATACCGTTGATGATGATTGATTGTGTTATTGTCATTGTTTCCTTCTTCATTTTTAGAGGTCTACCCATGACACTATATTTTCTTCCACACATTCATTGTCAAACCATTTTTTAGTTTGGATCATGGAGCATCCTGCTTGTTGACTGGGTCACACACTACTTAATGTGGTAATGGTTATTATCCACTTGGATTACCTTGACAATTTCATCTTCTGTCTAACGTGTCTCGTCTCATAACCTCTTGCCGTGCTGTCACTTAATTCCACGTGTCTCTGGTTGCCTGGTGGATTTCAAAATATATGCTAACAAAAACCCAAAAAACCTAACAAAAGAAATCTTTCTGAATAAAATACAAATAATATTAACCCTATTAATAATGGCTCTCCTACCTTGATTTTTCTCTAAAAAATAGCCACCCTAAAATCAGGTACTACCACACATTGCACTACATCATTCTCCCACGGTTGGAAAGAATTATCCCTCAAATTCATTGTATCTTCATCAAAATGATCAGCACAATTCTTGACATTAACCCTATCAAATGTTTAAAGTTGCATCCAAATTTTTTAAATCTTGAACTCTTAGATTCCAAGTTTAGCTTCTAGACCACTTCTTCCTTTACCATTTGTATTACCACAAGATTTTCAAATTTATCTTCTTAAACAATTAATTCAAGATCCCCTTTTAATGTATAAAAAGAATCTTGAATGTCCTTGATAGCCAAATCAGATTGACTCCCCGTATCTTCATCTTCATAGTATGGATTTTCTTCATCATGCTTGACAAAAGATAAACTATTCATCCATTGCAATTCATCATTTATATCTTTATCATCATACATAGAACTATCAAAAATAGGAAAAGTTGAATATTTTTCACTTGAATCAAAATCCATATTAGACGACTCTCTGTAAAGAGTACATGTATGAAATGGCTTTCTGAAAACCTTTTCCTCCTTTGCAGTATTGTCCCAATCAAGGAACTTTTCTGGCTATAAACTCCTTTGGAATTCAGGGATTTCAACCATTGGCCTCCTTCTTCTTGGTTCATACTCATCAAAGAGGTTTTCTAAATAAGTATCATTATCTTCTTCCTCCACGAAACATGGATTTGGTGAGCAATTTTGGCATTGAATCCTAGTTTGTAATACAACCACTTGTTGAGTCAACTACCATTGGAATTCAAAGATAGTCATTGTTTGAGTCAACTATCAGGTTAGCATATCAAACCATCCATCAAGGTGTTGAGTCAATCAAGCAATATCATCACGCTTGTACACACCATCCAGTGGAACTTCATAAACACTTGCACATCTCTTCGGCATGGTGTAGGAAAATCAACACTAGCTCTAATACCAATTGATGTTGCGTGAGCATAAGGGATGAATATCACCAACAAATTGGGACAATTTTCCACAAACTTATTGATTTTTTAAACTAAAAATATAAAGAATAGGGACTTGTTGATTTTCCCTAAAAGAAAATACCAAGAATTAAAAAGAGAATAAATCTCAATAACAAAAAACTTAATTCAATAATTCAATCAATAATTATCACTCTTCATTACATAGCACTTATTTATAAGCAAAGACCAAAACAATAGAAAAACCCTAAACAAATCTAAGAAATTCGTCCAAAAATTCGTATCGAAAGATTTCAATCACTTGCATCATATTGGAATGCAATTTTCACCTTAAAAATGGTCAAATTTAGAAATGTTTTGTGAAATAAAGAATGTAACCCTTTTTAGTCTTCTTTCCAACTCCACAAGAATTTCCTCAATCGGGCGTCTATGTGAAAAATTATGCTTTCTAGACTAAACATTATGCAAAACCTTCCAAATTCTGAATTTGTATGAATTTTCCTTATTGAATCCAAATAAAATCATAATCTTCTAAAAATTCTCTCTTACTAAAAACCAATTCTTAACAAATAAAAAAGTTCTAATAAAACCCAAAATCTTAACAAAAGAAATTTTTCTGAATAAAATAAAAATCATATTAACCTTATTAATAATTGCTCTCCTGCCTTGATTTTTCTCTAAAAAATAACCACCTTGAAATCACATAGTGCCACATGTCACACTACATCACATTTGACCATGTTACATCTAGAATTTATCCCTTATCTCTTTCCTTAATCTATTTTTGATAGCCAATTAAATTAAAAACTCTATCTAAGCAGTTAGGCTTTGAATGCTAAGAAGGACTAGAATGTCATTTTTTTTTATTTTTTATTTGTGTGTGTGGGGTGTGTGTGTGTGTGTGTGAAGACATGACCTCATGTATATACAAACTTGTAAGATAAAATACATAACACCCACCATTTTCAAGTCTAAGGATCCAAACCCAGCTTACGTATTTTAATTTGTTTTGAGACATTTGGTTAACTTAGTAATCAGATTGTTTTTGCCATGAATACTTCGAAACATTAACTTTACCATCAGTTAGCACTTGTGAAAAATTTATGGCTCCATCTGTTGTGATGACAAAACGGATTGAACTCGAGTTTGCAGCCCATGAAGTGAAATGAAAAAATAATAAACGCAAAAGAACAATCACTCAAAAATAAGTTTTACGTGGTTTAGCAAGATTGTCTACATTATGGGTGAAGAGGATCAAGAACTTCTACTAAAATAGCGCATACAAAGTACAAAGGTGAGTTCTAAAATCCAAAACAAAACCTCAAAGAACTCTCCACAAAGTCGTCTTCCTCTCACCCTACAAAACCCTACGAACAACCCTCATATAATGGTGCACATCCCAAGAAACCATACATCATATTGCAGGTCAAATCCCCAAGATACCCCCAAAATGGTTTGAATCATCGGACTTATATCGGGTCAAAATACGGACCAAAGACGACTCATTCAGGCTGCTCTTTGGATTGCACAAATGGGTTGCACCTTGGGTGTGAATTCGAAACAACTTTTCAACACTATCATTGTGCCGTTGGTGTATATATATAGATAGATATAAAAGAAAACCACATAACTGTCACCCGTGCAACTGTTTATACGCACTCACACCTAAGGGTAAACTTATGTCAGTTGGATGAGTCCCAGCTAAGTTTAGCTTAGCTGATCTCCATCGATT
>JAOXJP010248872.1:0-22242 GCA_025762735.1 Platanus orientalis
TGGATGTAGGCCTGAGTTCTGAACCACTATAAATATCGTGTTGTGTGTTTGCTTGTGGTGTGAATTATCTCTTCTCTCTATTTTTACATGGCATGTTTAATGTCTTCTATATGATCTTTCATATTTGATATTAAGTAGGAATTTAAATTCATTGAAAGATTAAAATTAAGAATTGCTATTGAATTGCACTTGTAATAGTTAAACTATATCTTGGTGTGCACTAAATTCCAAGAACTACAATAATATCTAAATTGGAATTTTAAGTAGGGTTAATTAAAAGAATTTTTAGAAATTCTATTCACCCCCCTCTAGGATAAAACCGAACTTTCATAGACTAATAGCTAAGGGGTATACCCAAATTGAAGGAATAGACTTTGAAGAAACATTCATCCCAGTTGCTAGACTTGAGTCCATTCGGATCTTGCTTTCTATAACATGTTATCTGAGATTCAAATTATACCAAATGGATGTCAAGAGTGCCTTTCTAAATGGCATGTTGCAAGAAGAATTCTATGTGGAACAACCCGAGGGGTTTGTGGATCCACACTTGCCAAACCATGTGTATAAGCTTAAGAAAGCTTTGGATGGGCTGAAACAAGCTCTTGGAGCTTAGTACAAACGTCTCACTAGAATTCTCTTAGACCACCAATTTGATAAGGGGAGTGTGGAAGATAGATAGATATAGATAGATGACATCATCTTTGGTTTGACCAGTGAGGAGCTATCTCATGGGTTTGCCCAAACGATGAAATCAAAGTTTGAAATGACTATGGAAGGAGAGCTTAGATTCTTTCTTGGACTTCAAATTAAACAAACCAATGATGGAATTTTTGCTAATCAATTCAAGTTTACCAAGGAATTGGTGTCCAAGTTTGGATTACAAAACTCTAAACCTGCAAATATACTAATTAGCACAAGTGACAAGATCACCAAGAGCACAAATGATGTAGATGTAGACACTAAGCTATATAGGAGAATGATAACTAATTTGCTTTATTTGATAGCCAATTGATCTAACATAGCTTTTAGTGTTGGTGCATGTGCAAGATATAAAGTTGCACCTAAAGAGTCACACCTTAAAGCGGCAAAGACAACTATCAAATACATATGTAGGACAATAAACTATGGCTTATGGTACCCATTTGACACAAATCTGGTAATAGTAGGATATTATGATGTGGATTAGGCCAGAAACATAGATGACTACAAGAGTACTAGTGGAGGATGTCTCTACAGTCGAAACTGTTTGGTTTCTTGGCATAGTAGAAAACAAAACTCCATATCCTTGTCGATTATTGAAGTTGAATATATTGCAAGTGGCAATGGGTGTACCTAACTCCTATGGATAAAACAAATGTTGAAAGACTATGATTTGAGTCAAGAAAAAAAGAATTTATTCATTGACAACTCTAGTGTTATACAAATATCTAAGAACCTAGTTCTACACTCAAGTACTAAACACATTGATATTCAAAATCACTTCATTAGAGAATTGGTTGAGGATAAAATTGTGTCATTGGATATGTGGAAATAGAGAACCAATTGGCATATATTCTCACTAAACCCCTAGATGCCAAAAGGTTCAAGCACTTAAGAAGCTCAATTGGCATGTGTGAATTGAGTTAGAATATGCACAAGTAGGACAAACCTCGCATGACTTTTGAAATGCCTTATGTGCACCAAATTTATTAATTAATGACATAATTGAGCCTAATTAAGTAAAAAATGTGAAATTATTAAAGAACATAATTCCAAATTTTAAATTTGAAATATACTCATCTTGAGTGGTCGAAATGTCAATCTCAAGCATCTAAGTGGAAACTTTAAGCGCTCAAACCTAAAGGTTCCATAATTTGAACAATTGCTTATAAGAGGGGAAAATGTAGTGCTTTCTCATTCCTTTCATTTTGAAATCCTTGTTCTTCCTTCTCCCTCACCCTTGTGAAAATTTCTCTAAGCTTCTCTTGCTAAACCACATTCAAATCAAACATGTCTTTATCTCGTGGAAGTCATGGAAGAGGAAAAGGGAAGGAGGTCACTCAAGATCAAGAACAATGGAAGAAAGCTTGCACAGAAGCAACAATTCAACCTACATTCTATTGTCAAGAATGTAAGAATACGTATTTTATCTCTTTTGTTCAACATTATATTATTTATGAGAGATTTGGTAATCTAGATGTCTTGAAGCGATTTGATTTGGATTGCAAGTTCAATCGGCAAGGTTAGACGACCCTGATGAGACTCAAGGGGGTGGCTCATAAAGACGCCCTAGATTGCTTTATGCGAACATACATAAGCATGACCATGAGGAGTTGTCTTTCGAGACTGAGGTTTATGGGAGGAAAATCGAGATGAACCCTGAGATTTTAGATGGATGCTTTAGGTTCAAAACTGTTGAGGAACCAATTGTGTTTCCAATTCATGAGCTTGATTTGGATAATATCAAGGGGGAGATGGCCCAACGACTTTGTGGGAGATCTCTTACTGTCTGGAATGTACTACACATAAAGGAGATGCACAAACAAGCGAGGGTGTTGAGTTGATTTTATCGTATAATCTGCTGTCTACAAACCACAATAACAAGATGTAAGTAGAGATGGTCTTGTAGATGATATATGATGTTCTTACAAAAGGTGGTACCTATAGAACAATGTGTTATTAGCCTGCAAATGTTTTCTCACATATGATGAAGATTGAGAAATTGAGTTCTTTTAATGAGTTCTATTTACCCAAATTGGGTTGGGGCAATTTACTCTCTTAATAGAAGCTCACCTATTTAAGTGTGAAAGCAGGTCACTTTCTATGAGATTCATGTTATCTTTAGAGTGCTTAATAAATGGGGATATAGATATGACCTTAAATTGTTAATCTGTGTGAATTAGTAGAACCTTACAATTTGGATTGTGTGTGTGACGAAGTTGTTGGTTAATAAAGAATAGTTCAAGGCATAGGTCATTGTGTCTCAAAAGACAACAACATCTTGTTTACAGTATGTAAAGGTTCAAGATTGACACCACCTTTATTTATGTGCAGTGACCTCTTTTAAAAGCCCTTAATACATATTTTTTAAAAATTTAAAATAAAGGGGGATTGTTGGGATATTTAAAAATATGGAAACATGGGGAGCATAGTGACCTAGCCACTCTCACTTACCTAAATTAGAGGAGACGTGTGGGAATCGGCTAGGGTTTCCGCACTCCCCTCTCCCCATTTGATTTGGGTTGCAGCAACTTCCTCTCTCCCTCTAATTAGGGTTGTCTCCCAACCCATTCACCTACATAAACATGTGTTAAAACAAAAAAGAAGAGAGAGAGTGAAGATTTTGGACATATGATTATTGGTGGGTGCATTAGGGTTTTCTCAAGGAAAAGAAGAGGAAGAAGAAATAACCTGTTGTGTATTCTAGAGAAATTTATTTGAAGCATAAGGAGAAAACGTGATACTACTTATGATCTTCATCTTCTTGATCTCTCTTTCTCTCTTCTCCATATGCATGCGGATTTTGAACTTGGTTGTCTTCCTTGAGAAGTACATAGTCATGAGTTCTTTATCTAAGAATCTTGTTGGAATCACACTCTCTATCGAGGGAGATCACTTGATTCAAACAAAGTAACATTCTCTTGAGATCTGGTTTTCTCCTTGTGGGAACTCATGTTGATCTCTTGAGTGATTTGTTTTGAGAAATCTAATTTATAGCGCCGTTATGCTACCGAATTTTCTACAAAATTAAACCCTGAACTTTTGGGATTTAATAAAAATAGCAAGGTTTCATTCGTCTCAATCGGAGAATGTAAATCCGTAGAGATATAAGGGTTCTACCCAAGTTAGATTGTACCCTTGAGTTAGCTTGGTTGTTATCCCTTGCACGTTACTA
Organism: Platanus orientalis; assembly: GCA_025762735.1. Lineage (NCBI taxonomy): Eukaryota > Viridiplantae > Streptophyta > Magnoliopsida > Proteales > Platanaceae > Platanus > Platanus orientalis. The sequence continues at coordinate 3,875 of JAOXJP010248872.1, forward strand.
GCAGACCTCGACTATCTTCAAGAAACATGATAATGATACATTCTATGTTTGGATGAATTGATTAACTTAAGCTCTAAATTAAAGAAGAAAATAAAATCAAAAAATTGTAACCTGCATATTGAACAACAACTGCATGTCATGATTGAGAGCTCGTGACTGACCAAAGCACCACGACTAACCAAAGTGTTGTGACTGACTGGTACCCAACTACTGACTTGGCAAGTTGCAACAAGTGGTGTTCTGCGACTGACCCTCATCCACGACCAACTTGAAAATAATTTTGATTATTCCATCATTGTTGTGCTTTCCACCATCATAAAACTAACGGAAGCTAGTAATGGGTTGAAATAGGTCGGTTTACTCTCTTCCCACAATGCTTATCTTGACTTCAACAAACATGTGGACAATTTTAGGCATGTTGGAATGAGTGAAAATTTTCCCCAAACCCAAAAAGAATGTGGAAAATGTTGGTCCTCACTATTCAATACTCCTTTGAACAACAAAAAGGGACTAATAATGTGCTCACTCTAACAAGATCCCTTATCAAAGAACTAGCATGAAAATATACAAGGTTGATAAAAGCTAGAAAAGGAAAAATATGTGCTCCTTCTAATAGTTCACTTTTTGAAAAAGTAGTGGTAGTTGACCTAAAACAGCCATATAGAAAATGGAGATCTCATCATGGAACTGTCAGGGGGTGGGTTGTGACCCGACATTTCTGACAATCAATCTCTACTAGAGGTGACACAGTCTAGTATTCTAGTCAAAGCCTACAAAAGTAAAAAAAAAAAAAAAGGCAAATCCATACTAAAAAGATTGGGCAATCACAACCAGCACATTGTATTGTCCTTGGGACATTCAGGATGAGCTATGACTATTATAGGAAGATCATCTAGATTTGACAAATAATTAGCTCCACCAATAATGCAATAATTTTTTTTTTAAATCAATGTTATTTATTTATTCAACTAGTATTTGTATGTGTTAATGGAAATCCATAGTGAATTCAAAGACATGAATTATAGGGATATTTAAAACAATTTTCTGATAGGGTAAATAGCCCTTGGTGTTGCAGTGGGGATTTTAACTCCATTAAAATTTTGGAGGGAATTGCATGCCCAATTGTCACTACAGTGAATTCAAGGAGATGATTAATCATTGCAAATTATTGGATTTAGGATATTTTTGACTGGCCTATACCTGGTCCAATAAACATGGGCCCCAATTTCATATTAAGGAAATGTTGGATATGGTATTGGTAGACAACCAATGGCAACTTAGATTTCCTGACGCTTTTGTCTTATGCATGCCGATTGTTAATAGTGAACATACTCTTATTCTTTTAAACTTGGAGAAGTTTGTCAGGAAGAAGAAACCTCCATTCATACTTGAGGCTATGTGGTTTACACATGAATTATTCAAGGAAGCCCTAGATTCAACATGGAATCCTAATTCTAGTGCTCCAATTACATAAAATTGCAAAACTTCAAAATGGTATTAGAAGATGGAGCAGACAATATTTTGACAATAATCATTCTAAATTGAATCACATAAAAGGTAGATGGAAAGAAATCCAGTAAGGAATGCTTTTTGAATCACAACTACAAGATGAAAATGAGTTGACTACCAAGTACAATGATCTACTGAAAAGAAAAGAACTCTTTTAGATTTAGAGATCTAGAATTGCATTGATTAAAGAGGGAGATTGGAATACGGGCATCTTTCATACATCTACTTTGAACGGAAGACACAAAAATAAGATTACTTGCATTAAGCTCCCTTTCAATTTCTAGACATTTGATTCTAAAAGAAATTCAAATTTTTTCACAATATTTCAAAGGGATTTTCTCATCTTCAAATCTTGAAAATGTGCCATATGACTTTTATCTTTACAGATAGCCCAACCACTCTAGAAGAAAATGATTCTCTAATCTCAATCCCTTCGGAGGATGAAATAAGAGAAGTGGTAAACTCTATGGGGTCTCTCAAAGTTCCTAGTCTGGATGGTGTTCAAAAATTATTCTATCAATTTTTTTTTTTTGATGTGGTTGGTGCAAATCTAATCTAATTTATGTAAGATTGTTTAAGAAGGAAATGCATTACCTACAAGGTGGTCACAAAGATAATTACTAATTGGAATCGTCTAATTTTGGAAAGGTTCATCTCACCCCTATAGGGTGCTTTCATACCCTGTACACATATCATAGATAATATAGTTGTGGCTCGGGAGTTGTTCCATTCAATGAAAAAAATGAGAGCCAAAAATGGAGCCTTTGCTCTCAAATTGGATATGCTAAGGCATATGATTGACTGGAGTGGCCATTCATTAGCTCGACCCTTAAAGGGTTTGGGTTTAAGGATGATATGCACAACTTGATCATGTCTGGAATACAATCCACTTCCTTTTTTGTCATTCTTAATGGGAGTCCAACATGATTCATTAGACTCATAGAAGGGATCAGACATGGCTTCCCACTTTTTCCATACTTGTTTATATTATGCTTAAGGTGCTTTTGAGACTATATTCAATATGGGGGATCAACAACATTATCATGGGGTCATAATCAATAGGTATGCTCCAGCTATTATGCATTTAATGTTTGGAGACAATCCATTTTTATTTGGAAAACACAAAATGGAGATGTCTAAGAATACTAAGCATATCTTAGCAACTTATAAAAAAAGGTTAACTTTGAAAAATCTGTAATACACTTTACCAAGAACATTAGTAGCCTAAGGCAATCTCTCTTTGTAAATTCTCGTAGAATGCAGATTATGACAAATGAAGAGAAATATTAAGGTTATCGCCTGATGTTGTACTAGTTAAAGAAAGCATCATATTAATTTTTGATTGACAAGCTCAATTCTAAGCCTAAAAGTGTGGAAATCTAAAGTGCTATCACATGCAGGGCAAATTATTCTCATCAAAGCTGTCCTTGCTGCCATTCCAATTTACTTTATGTCCACCCATTTACTCCCCAAAGCTATATGCAACCAGATTAATGGGATCCAAGAAACTTTTGGTGGGGGCATAGTGAAGGAAGGAGACACTTATATCTTAAAGTTTGGAAGCATTTTCAAATTAGTAAAAACAATGGGGGGTTTTGGCATCAAGGAAATGGAAGCAACTAATAAATCCATGGTCACAAAATTACGTTGGAGATTTTTGTGAAACCTAGATTCCATCAAAGCTCGCCTACTCAAGGCCACATATTTGTTGTATGGAAATTTCTAGAATAGCAAAATTTCAACCTCAGCTTTCCATACTTGGAATGGTATTCAGAGATGCAAAGATTTACTATAATCACAAACTTGTTGGATAGTCGTAAATGGTAGGAATATCAACATATGTTTTTTTTTTGTTTAAAATCAACATATGGTTAGACCATTGGATTCCTTCCATCCATGGTGCCTTTTGGGATTGGAAAGAATTTGCTAGGATCTTTATGCCAAAAAGGTACGGGAACTAATTGATCCAGTGGCTAGAACCTAGCATGCAAATGTCCTTCAATAAATTTTCTACCCTCAAATTGTTGCATTTATTTCTCGTATCAATTTGGGTTATAATGTCTATCCGACAATGCTTACGAGATGACCCATAAGGGACAATTTATCTAAATTTGTAACTAGAATGAAAACAAGCTGTCCAATTTATGGTCTCCATACAAAGAATATAGATCATTTTTTCTTCTATTATGACTTTTCACAAATTGTTTTGTTTAGGTCTCCCCTTGAACTCAGAATCAGAGAACAATGAAAGAGATTCAAAGAGTGGGTTATGGAATGGAGTTAGTTATACTCTGATACACAATGTTTAATAATTGGTGTTGCAATTCTATGGAAAATTTGGAAGGCTAGAAAAAACATGCTATTTAAAAACTCTTCTATATTAGCTAAAAAAGGTGATGGCAAATGCAACAAAGATGGTCAATGAATATTAAGGAGTGATTGCATTGGTGAATCCTTTGAATGCCCCAACCATCAATCTTAGGTCCTACTACGGGTCTAATGATCGTTGGACTCCTCCTTCCAATATGCTAAGAGTAAATGTTGAGGGAGCTACATACCATTGTATAGTTGCAACAATTATTTGAGATTGTAAAGGAGAATTTTTAGGAGGCCATTCCAAAGCTTTTACAAGGTTGTGTTGCATAAGAAGGAGAAGCTTCAAGTTTCTTTATTGGGATTCAATAGGTGCAAAAATTTCCAATTCAACAAGTCATAATATCAACGAGATTGTCTCACACCATTGTCAATCTTCTCAACGAGGGCGATAACTCTCCTCCATGGTGCATCAAAGCAATAATTTAAGATTATCGAAGAATATTGAAGAGTTTTAGGAATATCCAAATATCATATGCTTCATGAGTCATACCATAGCTGCTCATTGTACGGCAACTAATCACGGTAATGGACCATATAACTCAAGTATGAAATACTTCTCATGTTATCTTAATGATACGAGCTTATACTCTTAAAAATAATAATAATAATAATAATTTGTAGTTGACGGACCGTTTTTAATTTCAACCCACGGTATTTATATGATCATTAAGGGCAATATCGTTAATTTTGAAAAATATTGATTCCCTAAGCTCAGCGCTTCTGATATTCCCGCCTCCCCCAAAATCTCCATTAAACCTCTCTTGCACATCGTCTCTCTCAGTGCTGTCCGAAGATTTGATAATGTCTTCGACAGAAATAGTTAAGAACCGATTTCTAGGGTTTCTAATATGGCAGTCGATTCACTCAACGTCCATCTTCCTCTTCTGTAAAATCTTCCTTCTCTCCCCTTTCACCAAAAGCCCTCTCTCCCCCTCTCTCCTTAGTTTCTTCGCCTTTCTCACCTTCCATCTCTCTCTCCTCTTCTTCTCCTCTACTCTCTTCATCATCTCCTCTCCTCAACCCAATCGCCCCGCTTCGCTTACCGAGCTCGTCCTTGGACTCGTCCGCCTCATTCTCAACTCGGTTATTGGCGGCCAGTCGCCAGAGCTCTCGCCTCTGAGTTTCCGTCTCCGGGTGAAAACATCTGTAGAATTTCTTCTCTTTGTAATCGCCTCTGTTGCATCAGGTTTTCTATCGGTGGTCTCCGTGTGCTGGAACTCCGAGGCAATTACTGGAATGCGATTGATCGGGATTGGGTTGAGAGGATCTGTTTTTGGATTGATTTATGGAGTTTATTATGTTTATAACCAGCGCTGGGTTTTAGGCTTTCCGATCATCCAGGTGAGTATCTTTATAACACCGTCAAGTATTGATCGCGATGTTTTGTTAGTTAGGTCTTATTGTATATGTTTTCAGACAATTTGTGGAGACATTTTAGTTGAGTTGTTTGTTTATTACATTGTGTTTAGTTACTGTCTGGGTGTTTGTTGTACTACGGTTATAGATGAGCACTGGTTCTTCTTTCTTTGCTTGGGTCTGATTTTATCCGTTGTTTTCATATATACATTTAGATTAGCTTGCATTAGACAATATACCTATCGTTATTTGGCTGTTTAGCGGCTCAGATGATGAACGAAAGAAAGGCTGTTTAACCCAGAAACATTCTTATAACAATCTAAAGAACAAGTAGCTGGTACTTATTTGTATGGATGTAAAAGCAACTCCTCTCGAGGTTGCAGTAACATCCGCGATGGGGTACCCTTGGCCAGGATCATCAAATGCATTAACTGTGGTAAATTACCAACAATCACATTTATGTCACATATCATTAAGCACGGGCACTAAGTAAATGACCTATGCATTAATAGGTTAGCTGTGTTGTGGCTTGGTAACCCATATAGGGACTAAGATACCAGTGCCATGTTGAACTTCCTTATATCACTTGCTCCAAATGGATGTTTACATGATTGGAGCCTCTTGGCCGCATGAAGGATGTTTGTGGATAGAATTAGATTTGGATGTCTGTACTGTAGCTGTAGTTAAGGAATGATATAAAAACAATCTTGGAAAAGAGGAGTGTTGACATGTCAAAATTAAGCAGCGGTGCTTGCTTCATTTGGGCATGTAGATATGTGCAAGACATGAGGGCAATAATTTAAAGGCAGCAATCTGCAAAAAATCTATTCCTTTGATTCCAAAGTTGTGGAGATTGTCAGATATAGATACCATGATAAGGAAAAAGATATTGTTGGTATATGGTGATTGTACCACTTGGAATTTCCTAAAATCTGGTGCATGCATGGGAACCAATATCATTCAATATGTTATTATGGCACTGTTAGATTTAGTTCTTTAGATATAAGTCTTTTTCGTATTTATTTAGGAGGAGGGGTTTTTAAATCTTTGATCTTTATAAGGTGCATATTTTAACCTAGCTTTAGTTTATGTAAACTCTTTATATATGCAATTAAATAATATACACACACTCTTTGTGGTAAATTGGTAATCACGTGTGTGTGCACGCGTGCATGCAAGGAACTACAGTTCAGTCCCCATGGAAGTGGAATTAATGGAAGTTTATGGAAGTCCATGGAAAAGATGTGAAAACTATGAAAGTTGTGGACACATTATAGAAGTGAAGGAAATTTTAGATGAAACTTCAATAATAAAATAAGTATTAATACACACATAAGAATGATTACATAAGCAAGACTAACATCTAGAATGGCTTAAGGGAATCGGTTCTCTTATAGCTTATGCTATTGCATAGGTTAGTAACACTAAGAGTAAAGAAATAATAAAAAAAGACTACACGATAAAGCATTTACATAGAGTTAGGAAATGATAAAGAGAATCATATCATGGAATGCATCAAATCCAAACCACAAATTCAAAATTCCATGGAAACATTGCAAGAATCATGGAAGTAACGTGACATTATGGAGATGAAGGAAATTTTAGATGAAGCTTCTAGAAATGTTAGAATAAGTACTGATACAATACAAATCTAGGAATCATTACATTAGCTAAGGCAATCATCTATAATGGTTTAAGGAGATCAATACTCTTGTAATACTAATATAGTTATCACACATGTTTGAAACACTAATTATTAGGAAATGATAAAAACACTACATTATAAAACAATTTGTCCACATAAGTTAGGAAATGAAAGAAAAATCCACACCAAGAAAATTCATTAAGTTAAAAGACAAAATCATAACTTTAAGTGTTATAAAAAGTACATTATTATTAATGGTCTTGTGTACCCATGTAGTGGTACAAGTGCAACAAATGTCACTTTTACAACAACAAAATTACAGTAGTACTCTCACAGGCTTGAAAACATCATTCCAACTATATATCAATTGTAGAAAAAGTTAAGGGTGGCTCAAATCATTATACTTTTCTTTATCTAGATGCTGATGATGCATCTGCTGAAGCGTTAGTCCTCGAAGTAGTGACATTACTGATGCCATGACATGGTGCAATACCACGCCTCATAGCTCAAATACACTATTGATAAACATGTTCCTCTACATCCATTGATATTTAAAATCATGGATATAGGACTTGATACCAAGGATAAGCAAGTTCCTTCCTGTAATGTTGGTTCCCACTTCCATACTAGTAGAGCCATGTCCTTGATCATGGGTCTGTTGCCCATAAGTAGTAGTTAGACCAAGAGGAACAAGTCTATCTGCGATGTCCTTCATGAGGTTATTCTGATGCAGAACACAAACCTAAGAGAGATTATAATACTGGGAAGCAAGGTCACAAGATTATGATTTTAGTTTGGCTCACACAGAGAACTAAACAGGAAGTTAAACAGGCTATGTTTAGGAAAAAACAGTAGGGTTTTAATGGGATGAAGATAGATCTGTATGAGTTTCAAAACAGGGTGAGACAATAGGTTCTTTATGTTAAAATCTGGGGTGGGCTGGGATTAGGTGCAAATGAATTTCGTGCAAACAGGTGCAAACAGCACTAGGGGCTTGACGCATCAGCACTGAAAAGTGATTTACACTTTTTGGGGGCGTGCTTGTCACTTATCGGCGCTGATGTGTTCGCACCCTGGCGCTCTTTGCACTATTTGCATGGAATTTATTTGCAGCTAATTTTTTCCGTAAAATCTAGGTTCAAATAAAATAGTTAGTTGGGCTAAAATCAAGGACTAAAGAAGGCTGTTTGGGATGTTAATGACTGGGTATAGCAGAGTTCAATAGGGGCCTGTTTTTATGGATCTCAAAAGGAACAACAAGTGTGAGAGAGATTTCAGACCTATCAGTTTGGTTACAAGCCTTTACAAAATTATTGCCAAGGTATTGTCGTTAAGATTGAGGAAAGTGATGGGGAATATCATATTTCCTGTGCAAAGTGCCTTTGTGAGGGGCAGACAGATTTTGGATGGCATTCTTGTAGCCAATGAATGTGTGGATTGGTATAGAAAACAAAAGGAAGGTTTGGTGTGCAAAATTGATTTCGAGAAAGCTTATAACAAAGTTGATTGAGACTTTTTACTTTGGGTGTTGAAGAAGAGAGGATTCGGTGCGAGATGGATAAGATGGATAAAGGGATGTTTAGACCATCCTCATTTCTCTATTCTCTTGAATGGTGTTTCGAAAGGATTCTTCCAATCTTACTCGTGGAATTAGACAGGGTGACCCTTTATCCCCATTTCTTTTTACTATTATAGCTGATGCGTTTAAAGCTTTAATGTCAAAAGCAATATCTACTACTCTGATTGAAGGTTTTCTTGTTGGAAGGAATGGGTTGTGTATTCCTCATCTTCAGTATGCAGATGATATGATGTGCTTCATTGGAAATTTAAAGGAGAATATTTTGAATTTGAGAGGCATTCTCAAGATTTTTGAGACTATTTCAAGTCTTCGCGTGAATTTTTTCAAGTCGAGTCTGGCCAGGATTGGTGTGAGCATGCAAGATTTGTTTCATCATGTTAGCTTGTTGGGTTGCAAGGTGGAGGAGTAGCCTTTGAATCATCTTGGCCTCCCTTTTAAGGGGGCAACCAAGATTAGTTGTTATTTGGGACCCTGTGATTGAGAGAGTACATAAGAAATTAGTCTGTTGGAAAATGTCTCATATCTCTTTGGGAGGAAGAATTACTTTGATTAAAACGGCCTTATCTAACATGTTGGTCTATTATGTCTCTCTTTAAGATGCCTTCGAAGGTGGTAAAAGAATTGAAAATGTATCAAAGAAATTTCCTTTGGGAGGGTGGTTTGGGTAAGAAGGATCACCTAGTAAAGTGGGAGGAAGTCTGTTGTCTTCAACATGTTGGGGGTCTCGGCATTGGTCACTCGAAGGAGAGGAACTTGGCTCTTTTGGGAAAATGGCTGTGGAGATTTTCAAATGAAGAGGATAACTTATGGCATTCCACAATTTTAAGCAAATACGGTCATCATTCCAACGGGTGGGACGTAAATCCCTCTATACCTCAGTCCTCTTCGCTGCTTTGGAAAAATATTATATCCATATTCCCTTCTAATATCTCCTTCTCCCGATTTTCTGTAGGTAATGGTACTTCCATAAGGTTTTGGAAGGACCTTTGGTGGGGGGATCACTCATTATCCTTTGTTTTCCCTAGATTATTCTCCCTAGCAAAACATAAAGAGGCTATGGTGTCGGAAGCTCTTTCCTCTCCTCCTAGTGGTTTGTTCTGGAATATTGACTTCTCTCGAGATCTTTATGAGTGGGAAGTTGATATGTTTGGTAACCTCTCTCAGCTCTTAAAGGACGTGTTCATCTCCCCCTCTTTTCCGAATAAAAAAATCTTAGTGCTAAATTCATCGGGCTTATTCTCTTCGAAGTCCATGTATTCTTCTCTTTTGTCTTCCAATATTTCTTCCCTCACTTTTCCTGCTAGTAGAGTTTGGAAGCCCCCGGTCCTCCTAGGGTAAAAGCTTTCTCTTGGTCAGTGGTTCTTAATCGTATCAACACTATGGATAATCTTAAGAGAAGACAACCTTTCTTGTTAATTTCCCCAAATTGGTGTGTTTTGTGCAAGAGGAATGATGAACAAGTCAACCATTTATTTATTCATTGTTCGTTTTCCTTCGGAATCAGGCATTATTTTCTCTCTAATCTTAATATCAGTTGGGTTATGCCAAGTCATATGGTTGACTTATTTTTCCTGTGGAGTTGCCAAGGCCTTGGGGTGAGAGGTAAAATGTTTTGGGGCTGCATTATTCATGCCATTATTTGGGGTATTTGAAAGGAAAGAAATAGGAGGATCTTTGAGGGGAAAGCTAACTCCAGAAACGAGGTCATTGATAATATTATTCGAGAGGTGGGTGGCTGGATTTTTCTTGATAAAGCCTTTCAAGGTTTGTTAGTATCTTCATTTGTCAGAGATTGGGTTTCTTTTATTTCATCTGCTCCCTCTAAAAGGAGGTCTTTGGTTTTGAAGTGGCAGTCTCCTTCGTGAGGCAGTTTAAAGTTGAACTTTGATGGCTCTTCTCGGGGTAATCCAGGCTCATGTGGGTTCGGGGGAGTCATTAGGGATTATTCAGGAAAGATCATTCGTATAGTTGCAGGCCCAATTAGTCATGCTGACTCTAATTAGGTTGAAGTGATGGGGCTTTTAATGGGTCTTCGTGAGATCAATAAGCTTGATTCGAATGAGGACATTTTGGTGGAGGGGGATTCCAAAGTGGTGGTGGGATGGGCTTTATCTTCATCCATGGGAGCTTAGAGATTTGGTAACATTGTGCACGAAATCCATGACCTGATTTCGAATATGAAGGTCTCCATTTCTTTCATCCCGAGAGCTCAAAATGATATGGCGGACAAAGTGACTAAGTGGGCGGTGGATCTTCAGGATATTGTAATCTCTGATGTAATGCCGGACATGTTGGTTTGAGGCTTTTTGCCTTGCGGTTTTCCACCTCCTTGTATTTTAGTTTTCCTTGCTTTTCTAATAAAATCATTATTTATCCAAAAAAAGAAAGAATTTAGGAACTCAAAGGGGAATCAAAGGATAAACTAAGACACCACATAAAATCTTTTAAACCTTCCAAATCTTATGAATCCAATTTCAACTCCTTCCCTAATAGAGTAGAGAATATTAAACTTACTCAATAAAGTCACTAACATCATATAACTAGCTATTCATAAAAAAAAAATCATGTAACTAGCTCGTTATCCCAAGAAATCATGAAAACAGTGTAGAGAATCCTTCCTAACATGTAGGAACTAGGATCCAACACAAGGAAACTAACACTCCTATGGAGATTAGATGTAAATCCATCAAACCAAAGCCAAAAATCTTTGAAACATAAAATAAAATCACATTTCTTTGAACTTAAAATTGGAAAAGAGTTCATGAATTGCATATCCACTCACCAAATCAATTTCATAGAGATTGAAACCACAAATCTTTGAACATAGAATGGAGATTACAATTCTATGAACCTAAGAATGGAAGAGTGTATGCATAAAATGTGTATCCACTCACCAAATGCTATTACTCTTTGCTTCCATGAAGATCCTCCTTCAATACTCATTTTCTTTTGTAGTCTCTTCCTTCTTTTGAGATTAAACCATAGTCACAACATCAAAATCCATAAATTAATGATAAGGAACCGATAAATTATCCTAATCTAGGCTAGATCTAAGCTTTAAGAGGCTTACCAAGCACTTGGAGAAGAAAATCTCCCTCCCTTCTCCTAAGTTTTCCCAAACTCTCTCTTTCTTTCTAATATTCATTCTCTTATTTCATACTAACCCTAAATGTGGTAAAAATAGGGTTTGGGGGTTGTTATATGTGGGTCCCACGTGATAATAGAACCAATCATGGGATGACACGAATCTTGAGGAAGATTTTTCCTCTCTGGTGATCGGTCATCACTTTTGATGATTGATCATGTCATGATCGATCAAGGGGTTGGTGATCGATCATGGTGGTTATCGGTCACCACTATTGGTGATTGGTCATGGGGTGATTGATTAGAGACATGGTGCATGGGCTGCGGGTTTTCATTTCTAGGATTTTTCCCGAGTGTGATCGGTCACCACTTTTGGTGATTGATCATGTGGTGATCGATCATGGCCTTGGTGATCGATCACCAAGGCCAATTTTGAATTCTTTCTTTTGGGTTTCCGAAGTTCAACCCAATAGGTTCAATGGTTTTTCACTCCATTCTAAGTCATTTTTAGGTCTCTTGGGCATTGAGGGTGGTCATCTTGCTCACCAATACCAAGGGTTGTTGATTAGACACTTGGTGTCGGGTCTGGATTCTCTAAAGTTACTTAGTTTGGGTACGGTTATACACTTACAATCTATAGAAATTAGAAAGTACAAAATTAGAAATTTGTTGAAACACTTAAACTTGGAGGCCAAGTATTCCTAAATCTTAAGACCTTCTAAAAACTTGCTTTCCTAATTTAGAAATTACTAAAAACTTCAAATTTTCTGCCTAAGACATACTAAAATTTAAAACTTGCTAAATACCATACTTTCCTGTATTTTAAACTACTAAAACTAAAAACTTTCTAAAACACAACCTTCTAACATTATTCTCTTCACTTACTGATACCCCTTTAGGTCATAACGTTCCCAAATCACGTCGGATTTGTGCAATCTTGGTCTCGTTCGAAAGGTAACTAATTAACCTCTCTAATGACACCAAAATCAAGCCAAAAGAACAAGTTTTGATCTTGGAAAACTTGGGCTAAAGGTAAATGACATGATTACTCTCTAAAATAAAAACCCAACAAAACCTTGGGACTATTGGCTTTATTACATTGACACATAAAATGTTGTAGCCCTCTACAAGACCCTAAATAACCCCACATAACATGTACACTTAAATCTAGCCCTCTTGTGGGGCAGCATGTACACAAGCCTTTTTGTGTTGTTTGCATCATTGGGTTTAATTGTAATAAGGCCAGTAGTATTGGTTTTTTTTTGTTGTGTGTGTGTGAATTTTAGTCTAAAGGGCATTTTTGTAATAAGGCTGAAAAGTCAATGGCAAATTGGGAATTTTGTGGGAGGTCAACAGCTGGATATTTTATCTTGTTTGGGGTCTCAAAAATCAACAACGTGGGGCCCATAATTTGCTGGTCGACAGTACCTTTCCTAGCCAAGTTTTAGAAGTCTTTTTCGGAAGGTGAGTTTTACAAGACTTTATTTTAGGCAAGTCTTGGGCCTCAGGTTGAGGACCTTCTATTTTAGGAATTTCTATATTTTTGGGTATGTAAGCCTATTTAATAGGCATCACACATGTAGAGGGCAGTTTATAATGAATTGAAATTTGAATATTGTGTTCATGGGTTTATCCCTCCTATCCCCTCCCCTCCTCTTTGGTGTAGCCATGAGGCTCCCTTAGGGTTATCCCCCGCTTCTTCTTCTTCTTCTACTGCTCCTCTCTTCTTCTACATTCCTTTTCCCATCTACCTATTCTTCCATCTTCGATTCTTCTTCTTGCTTCCTCTTATCATTCTATTCCCCTATTCTTGATGCTACTAAAGACATCACCATTTGCAATTTAATGCTGCTGGATTTCAGAGAAGCAAAGACACTGCATATCAGATTTCATCTGTTTTTCAGAAGGTTTATTAGCTCCAAATAGCACCATCTAAAGTAAGGGGGTCTGATCTTTAAATTTTTTTTGGGGATAATTAACGACTTAATTAAAGAAAGGAAACTAAAATACAACAACAAAGCGGCCCGGAAGCACCCCAGCATCAGCACGCTGGGAGCTTAGGCAACATACCAAACAACAAAAACAGCAAATCTACTCCCTACTAGAGTTTATAAATCCCTTTTAAAATTTTGTGCTAAATCCTGTGCTAAACAGCAATTCTTGTAGAATCATACTCTTATCATATTTTGTATAACAGAATTCTTGGTTGTCTTCACACAAAAATCACCACTCCATTAAAATACTGATTGTCTTCTTTCTTTCTAGGGTTTTCTTTCCCAAACCCTCTTCCATCTTTCCCCTCAAAGTCTTTTCTAATCCCCTCTTTCATTCTTTCTTTACTTTTTTATATTTTTATAAATTCTATGTTCTAGAAATCTCTTTGTTTTATGTTGTCTTATGAAAGTAACGCTGGTGACTGATAAACCATATGTTTTATATACTTCTAATATCAGAATTAGCTGAAATTTTGTATGGGAATCACTTAGATATTCATCTAACACCCCGTATATTTTCATAAAATTCTGATGCGTCTGTAGGGGTATTTTGGTAATTTCATGTTTCTGCCAAGAAATTCTAGAAATCCTAACAGCCTCTCTCTCATATTTCTTTCTTTTCTTGTCTAATTCTTCTCCAAATTCTGTAATTTGCTTCTGTCTTCTGTTTCTTATTCTTTTTTTTTTTGGGGGGGGGTAAATTCTGTTTCTTGTTTTTCTAATCTGGAAGTTAATTGGGTGTGCATATAGTCTATTATTAGTTCGTTAAAATTCTGTCCTAGTGCATACATATTTGGGCCCACATCGGCAAAATATCCAAGCTTAGACTGCCCCACATCAGTTTGGCATCAAAGCTTGTGGTATCCTACATCAGATTCCCAAATGAAATTTCAGTGGAAAATCCTACTTTGATTTGATGAACTTGCAACACATGTAGCAGAATATGTTATGGTTTTTTCTCACTCTTTTGCAGTCTAATGGAGGATCTTTCCATTCTACAAATGTTTTCTTTGTAGTGGAATAGGATAAATTTAGGCCGTGTTTGGCAGCCACCAGTAATGAAATCATTTCATTTCAAATTCCCAAGGCATTTGAAGCATAATGTGATAATTGCAAATGAACTTATTCAGATTCATATTGATCTGTTAATGCATTGATTTTCATTTATCACCAAAATATGAATGATAACATAAGTCATTTCATTTTATAAGAAAACTAAGATGACTTCATTTCTAATTTTATTTAACAAATCAAATACAAATCTGAATGAGTTCATTTTGAACCATTACCTTATGGCTGCAAATGCCTTGGGAATTTAAAATGAAATGAGTTCATTACAGGTGACTGCCAAACAGGCCCTTATTCAAAACCTTTGGGTGATCTTGTGTGTCATGATGCTTTGTCTTTTTAAATTGTGAAACAATTTTTAATTCTTATGGAAAAGAAAAGGAATCTTATTTAATTCTCTATGTTTGCAGCGTCCTCCATTTTTCAGTTTTAAAATGGGGCTCCTATCAGCTGTTAGACAAGCTCTAAAGTTATCTACTGCTGCTTTCATATGTTCATCTGTGCTGGTGGTATTTCTGCCAGATAAGTTTAAGAGCCAGGGCACAATGGGGCAATTCATTGTTGAGCAGATCATCTTTTACTTAGGAAATTCTTCAGTTTCTCTCTGCTGGGAATTAAGTCACCATTTACATCAGGTTGGCTCTTAGCACATTTCCTTTGTGTAATTTTAATTTTTCTTGTTCATTATGAGAGTTGTTGAGGGATTCATCCTTAATTGTAGCATCCCCTTTGAGTGATTCTATAGATCGAAAAAAAGAAAAAATAGACATCTTAGATTCTACTGCATTTCATATCATAGATATGTTCTATTTTAAACTTACTCGTTGGTGGCTCCCAGTGTTTGCGTGTGTGTTTTTCTTTTTAGTGTTTTGTTGTTTGCGCAATCCATTCTCTCTATTAGGTGTGTGTTTCTTATTGCCTAGTTATCTTTTGTATTTTTCATCATTGGCATCAGTACCACCATTCTCATCCAGGCCTTTTAATCAACTATTTTTTAGTGCCAGATATAAAAGGGAAAAAGTAAAAGGGTGGGATACTTCATGGGGTATGATACAAAGCCAAATGTTGCTCCTGTATGTGGCACACATGCAGAGGGGATGGTGTGGGGGCATTTGAGGGCATTAAGAAGATCTTCTAGGTCAAAATACAACCTGATTAAATGTCTAACCATTAAAGTTATTGCTTTTTTTTAAACTGGAACTATTTCTCTGAGCACTCAGAAGATGTATTGTTCAAATGATCAGGTTCATTGTTTCCAGTCATTTTTTATGAATTTTATTCTGTCCTTTTTTACCTAGTGGATGATGTATTTTGGGAGCTGAGGAGGAATTTTTGTCCTGGTGGATGATGTAGTCTGAGATAAAGATCCTACTTGCAGCCATAGCACATGATAATTTCCATTATAACGCCAACTAGTCTTATTAGACCCTTTTCTAGAACCCTATTGAAGAAACACTGAGGTTCAAAGTAGACCTCTCTCAAATCTTTCTATGAAACTACTTGTCTGCAAATTATATTCTTTAAAAAGAAATGCGGGTTGGTCATATAACCACTCCATTATGTTGACATATACCCTGTAAGAGCGGTGGGGGTCGGTTTTGAAATTCCTTTTCTCTTTCCTTTGGTTGATCTGCTGGTCAGCTCATTGTTATTTTCTGTATTTTTTTGATCAGTAGTGAGCTTATTTGTTCATTTCTTTATTTGATGAATATCAGTAGTGAGCTTTGTTGAAATATATTAAGTATATCAACTCTAACCTTTCCTACAACCTTAGGGTTTTAGGAGTGATGGTTAATTGCTTTATTTAAGAAGCTTATTGAATGGTCAATAATGATTGACCTGTTCAGCCAAGAAGCGAAAATAGCTTCTTATCATCCCACACTGATGCAACCATACCTTTTTTATTTGACTGGGATACTTTCCCTTTATTTGACATCTTTGTAGGTGCTACATACAAAGAGGTGCATATTTGCACCGCCAAAAGGATCTGCTGCCGCAGAAACAAATCCAACTGAACCTCTCCTTGCAGCTTTGGAGGAGAGCACTCCAAGATCTCTTGTACAATATCTTGCTTTTCTTGATCTGTGTATGGTCTGTGAGAGTAATGTTGATGCCTGGCGTCGAGCTGCATTCTTTGAAGAAACTGGCGAGACTTACAAGAGAGTTGTAGCTGTGTGCTTAAGGCCTCTAGAACAGCTTACATCAAAGCTTGGTGAAGGCTTGGAAGGTTGTTCTGTTGACAGGACCAATCAATTATCACATCAGTTACGGTCACCAACTGATACACATATGGAACTAAAGCTATATGAATCATTCAATGACTTCCAGGTATAGGTTCCATTGAGTTAACTCTGAAACTCTTCCCCCTTCCCCTGATTTGGGTTCTGCGCTAATAGTTTGTTACATTATTGTTGTTGAAATTCAAATATGTTGTAAGTAGATCTTGTTTTTTGGTTCTTCTTGTCATCTTTTATTCTATCTTTTAGTATCTGGGGAAATATTTAAATACTCCTTCAGTTTAAAAAAGTTCTTCAGCTGCCTTTAAATTATTCAATTAGATTGTATTTCCATTTGCAATGGTTTGCTAGTTGTAGAATGGAAGAGCCTTATATGACCGCAATACTCTTATAAATTATTTTCTGCATTATAACTTGTGAAATGCTGGCAAGAAACAAGCAATCAAGTCATGTGGTGCTGCTGATGAGATGCAGAGGAAATAAAATCATCTGGATCAAAATCATATGGTCTCTCAAGAATCATTGCCTTTGTGTCCGGGTAAAAAGGATGAAAAGACTTAAATAAAACCCCTAATTAAAACCATAAAAACCTGATTTATACAATGAAATAGAGACATACACCCTTTCTAACAGAACCCTCAAGGTCTTGATGGATCAATCATTGAGAGTTCAATGATAAAATTCTGAACTGGATATGCGCTTGAAAGTTGGTGATGTAATTTACAAGCTATAGACATTGGCAAGTAAGGAAGCATGATAGAATGATGCTGAATGATGTGCTGGTCAATATACACATGCTTTATTTCATGGAAAATTTTCTTCCAGCATCAGATTGGTATCTGATGTAGGATGGTAGGTCAAATAGCATGCGGGAGTTTAGGACATAATTAAATAATCAAGAAAGTCTCTTAAACACCCCAAACACTAGTAAATTGAAGAGTAACTTAGAACAGAAAGTAAGGAATAGAATTAGAAGAATCTAGACAAGAAAACAAGAAGAAAGAAGAGGGAGAAACCCAGAAAATCAATTCTGGATATTCTGGGGCAGAGGTGCAAAAATGTCCAAAATACCCCTGGCCACGTGTCAGAAAATTTTGCACTTTGGCAGGGTGAATCTTAAGTCTAGAATATACCTCTGTTCTGAATTTCAGATTATTTGGATATAATTTGATGTATAAAATTATATAAAGAAGTTGATGTTAGAGGTTTTAACTTGAGAACTTTAAAAATCTAATCAAGACTGATTCTTGATAAATTCTTGGAGCTTCTTTAATGGTGGACTAAAGAAAACAGCAAGAGAAAACGTAGAAGAACTCAAGAAAGAAAGAAAACAAGAAAGAGAGAAAATGTCGACTAGAGAGAAAGGAGGGAGAAAAGAGAGAGAACCACTTACTGGTGGATTGAGAAGGATAAAGGGGATACCACGCCCCAAGAGGAGAGAGAATAATAAAGGGGATACCACACCCAACGAACAACTTTCAAATTCACTTTAATTCATCATTCAAAATTGATTACAATCC
>JAOXJP010248882.1:0-22242 GCA_025762735.1 Platanus orientalis
CAGGATCCGGACCCCAAATTCGCTTTGCTCACCTTCGCCAATTTTTCGGGTCATATTTAGGTTTTTTGGATCATCATCCCGAGTTATATCTCAGGTTGAATACAAGACATTAACCCAACAAGAACAAATGTTGGATGAAGTGTCTAAAGCTATAAGAGACCTTGTAATGGTAGCTTTTTCCCAATTTGAGGACCAGTTGGATGGGAAGAAGACTGAAATAGAACAAATCGGAATAAGGATTGAAACAACAAGCATTGAAATATGGTACGGCACAATACTGAAGTTGTGACTAACTATATCTTAGAGTCATTTTACGATTAATGAAGTGCATAGTGAGCACTAAGATGGAAGCATGCCTTGGTAGTTAATTGCTAAATCTGATGAATAATGCATGTATTAATTATCTACTTTGTTGAGACGTGTCTTGAAATCACACAAAACCATAGAGTGAAACGATGTCTCTGTGAGTAAGAGTATTTTGGGCGTTTAACCCGCTTTAAGATGTAGGGTATACTGGGTCTCTATAAAAGAGGTGTTTTGTTGTTTTTCATGCAGAGTGGAATAACAGCAATTCATGGGTTTGGCTAAGAATGTTTGTGGAGAGTTCTTTTTTGGGGTTTTCACCTTTGGGTTTTGGGAAGTTTCCTTTGTGCATTTTGTAATCTTCGTTTCTATTATAGTGGAAGTTCTTGATCGTCTCCGGCTAGGGATGTAGGAAATTTTGCTAAATAACCACGTTAAAGATTTTGTTTTATACGCATTGCATAGTTGACTCTGATCATTTTTGTTCTACTGTGCTATCTTGTCACAACAAATTGGAATTAGAACAATATAAAATATAAAAAATAATAAGAAATAAACTGGTATCAAAGCCAGAGGTTGCTATGGGCTGGTGTTGAGGATTGCCATTTGTTCAGAGCGCAAGGCCTTTTTAGATTATTAGTCACTAGCTATTGAGGGTTCTTTGGATTAATCGTTGGTTGCAATTGTTTTGGAGTTGTGTGTTGAGGATTTTCTATTTTAGGGATTTTGCGAAGGTGTATATAAGGTTCGGGGTTGTAAAGTTTGATGGAAAGAACAAATTTGGTTTATGTTAAGTTAAGGTTGGAGACCTACTAATTCAATAGGGTTTGCACAAGGCATTGAAATGAAAGTTTATTGGGTATTTATGAACATCTTAATGAGTTGAATAAGATTATTTATCACTTGACAAGTACTAAGTTGAAGCTTGAGGAAGAAGATAATGCCCTAATCATGTTGTCTTTGCTTCCTTCATCATATGAGCATTGCATTACAACTATGTTTCATGAGAAGGATTTTATTGATTTAGAATAATTTAAAATAGGCTTCTTTTAAATGAGATGAGGAAAAAGGACTTTGTTGACGAGGTTTAAGCTGAAGGCCTAGTTGCTCATAAGAAGACAAAGGATAATAGATTTGGTAGAGCCCATCAGGATTTGGAGTGTTACTATTATTAGAAGAAATGACACATTAAGTCTAATTGTCTTAAACTAAAAGAAAAGAAGGAAAAAGTTAAAACCTCATATGTGGCTAGAATTGCAGAAGAAGATTTAGTTACTAACATGATTATGTCTGTAATCGATTTGGGTGATGATTTTTAAGACCTTTAGGTTTTTGATTCAGGTTTTCCTTATCATAGGTCTCCTAATAGGGATGTTTTTTTCCACCTATAAGTATATTGAATGTAAAATTGTCTTGGTGGGTAATGGTATGCCATGCAAGATTATTAGGATATGGACAGTCATAATCAAGATACATTGATAAGGTATTGAAAACATTAATAGATATTCGGCATGTTCTAGATTTGAAGAAAAACCTTTTTTTTTTAGGTGATCTAAATTCTAGTGGGTATAAAGGCTTTATTGAAAACAAATTCATGAAGATTCTTTAGGGAGCTCGGGTTGTTTTTGAAGCAATGAAGGTTGGAAACATTTATGTGTTGTTTAGGAACACTATTAAAGGTGGAGTAGTTGTGTCTTCTACATTATATTTTGATTCAGTCTATACACAATCGTGGCATATATGAATGAGTCACATGTGTGCAAGCTGTTTGGCAGACTTGAGGAATTAGGGTTTACCCTATGGTGAGAAGTTTAGGTTTTGTGAGCGGTGTGTTCATGAAAAGAAACACGAATATGTTATTTTTGGTGATCTTGTTTTGTTATGTCCAAGTAAACAAGTTATGAAAGACAAAGTTTTGAATGTTTAGTTAAAGATAGAGTTGCAGTGTGGTACTCCTAGTTTGTCGGGATGTGAAGATGTTGTTTAAACCTCATTCAGGTTTTGCAAGTTCAGCATCATGGGCTCAAGTTGGACGTAAGACCTCCAATCCAATATGGTTTTAAAGACATGGTTACGGATGTATTTAATGCTAAGGAGTCAATAGATATGTCAACAAAGTTTGGTTAGTGATTGAGTTTCAAGGGTAGCTTTGACTTGATCAGTTTAAAAGAGAATTGATTGTATACCCTTCGCAATTTGGTAGAGAAAATGATCAAAGACCTTCATTCAGTTTGGTTTAGTAGAATTCAAGCCAAGGTGGAGATTTGCTGAGACGTGTCTTGAATTCATATGAAACCACCGAGTGATATGATGTCTTTGTGAGTGGGGGTATTTTGGGTGTTTAACCCACTTTAAAATGTAGGGTTTCTTAGGCCTCTATAAAAGAGATGTTTTTGTGGTTTTGTGTGTAGAGAAAAAGAGCGATAACTTATAGGTTTTCTCAAGAACATCTGTGGAGAGTTCTTTTTAGGGTTTTTCCATAGGGTTTCACCTTGGGTTTTGGGAACTCGCATTTGTGTGTTTTGTAATCTTTGGTTCTATTTTAATAGAAATTTTTTATCGTCTTTGCCTGTAGATGTAGGCAATTTTGTCAAACCACATAAAATATTATATTGTGTTATTGTTCTTTGTCGTTGTTTGATAATTTTTTCATTTTGTTTCATGCACATCACATACTTGAATCCGATATGTGTTTTGTTCTGTTGTACTGCTTTGTTACGACATACTACCGTGATTTAGCATTACAGTCTAATAACAAAAACCATTGGGTTGGTGAAGTTTAATTTAACCATGTTTGGATTCCTTCTCATGGGGGAATTGTGAGAGGGTTTTATTTGAAAAAAAATATGTAATCTAGTGACCAAATCTAGACTGTTCATTATAAGACCAGATCCAATGGTTGTGGTTGGTTTTCTTGAGGGTTTACCTTTTATATTATGGTTCTTTGAGGGTGTAAATAATTTTTTAGGGTTCTTTGAAGGTGTGAGTACATTTAAACGCTTGAAAAGAATCAGAAAATGGTTTTTTTTTGTACGCTTTAAGAAACAGAGAGGGGTTCATTTCTCTCATTGTGATCTCTTAGAAAAGTGAACCGGCGTGAATCTCTATGGAGTCCACATTAGGTGAACCATGTCGTGTGGTTACTGTGTGATTGTGCTCTTTGTGTTGGTTATTGTTCTTCGTGGTTTGATCCTTCTTTGTTTTTTTCTTTTTCTTTTTATTGTTTGAATATTCAGGAGGTAACACCATTCCATTGCTCCTTTTTGCTAAACTCGATCGGCTACAGGAGCCAGAATCACACAACTGCGGACGCACGCACGCACGACATAAGTGAAAATAGTACTGTTATTACAAGTGACGAGCTAGGTAGGTTGCATCTTATCTCAAGTCTTAGGGATGATTGTATTTATTTTTAACTTAGAACAACTTTCATGGAGATGATGAGTAAATGACCGTCCAGTAAATTCCTTACCTACGTCTCTTAAGGCCCAGTCTGGTTGCCTTGAATTGTATAGAAAAGAATAGGAAAAAAAAAATCCCTCAAGAAAAGTAAAGAAAATAATCATAAGAAATACATGACAAAACCAACTTTTCATGGCAAGCGGATAGCTTAAAAATGATTTCTTGAGAAAATTGTCATAAGAAAACCTTTTTCATGGCAAACAGACGGGGCCTAAGAGAATTTCATCTCATGGCCAAGCAAATTCTCTATCTTAATCTAAAATTCCATCAAGCAATGTACGACATCAGTTGTAAATATGCATGTATTAAAGGAAACAGCCAACAAAATCATAATTTCATCCACCAATAAAGATGGTACCTGTAACTAGCAGAATGGGCACAGGAAAATTCGGTGGATCAAAAAAATATATATATCAAAAGAATACTAGCAGAAGAATTTTCAAAAGGCAGTTTAGAATAAACACAGAAAGGAAAGCTGTATGCAGAAACCTAGATCTATGATCGTATGCATCAAAGAAGAAGAGAGAAAATAAAACATAAAGCAATTACACCACAAGAGCAAGACGATTTATGTGGTTAAGCTTGAAGCATATGTCCACGGGCAAAAATGGAGAAGAACTTTCACTATGATCGAAGAACAGAGATTACAATGAACAGTGCAATAGCATGAAAATCGAGAAAATCCCAAAATATAAACCCCAAAACCCTAATCTGCGTGGGTCAAATCTAGACCCCAAAACGGATATAAAACGGGTCAGAAAATTTTCGGCCAGAGGCATTGCCCCCGGATCCCCATTGGCAAAGGATTTGCTTTGCTCACCTTCGCCAATTTTTTGAGTCATATTCGGGTTTTTTGGATCATCATCCCAGGTTATATCTCGGGTTGAATACAAGACATTAACCCAACAAAAGCTTTATTCCGTCCTTCAGGTAGTGGTGTAGTACTCACCTTGTCTATAGATCCTTAACCGCAAAGCCAAACTTTTGAAAATTACAATACGCAATGATTCTCCCTAAGAAATTTCTATACTAAAATCGATTTCATGCAAAGGTCTTAAACGTATATAAATAACATTCTTTAACCTGAAATTATAATAAGAATGGGAATTATGACATTATCCATTCTATAAATATGTATAGGTAATCCCATTACGACTCCAATCAAGATTTGATCAGACCCTCGATGGTCTGATCATTGAGAAAAGCTGGCTACACCCGAAGTAAAGTTAATGGTGGCACCTCATTTGCTGGTACCAACCTTGTTCTGGCTTACACGTACAGCAGAAAGAAGAGGGATCACTGAAAATTCTCCGGTTCGACCTATTGTAACAATTAATTAAGGGTGGGAATAGCTTCCCTTGCAAACCATTCTTCAGACTTCGGCATTTAGTATTTGTTATATTTATTTCAAGATTTATGTTGCATTTCCACTTTCTATATTTACTTGACGAGCTTATTGTGTGTCTATTAGCAAATATAATCGATGCATACATATATGTTAGATGTATTTCGAGTAAATAGGCCTTTAGTGAATAGTTTGTGTCCTTGGGAATTACATTGTGAGAATTAGTGGATAACTATAGATTGTTTTATAAGCAGTGACAAATTCTTCAAATATTGATGATCGACTTGAAGATCAATTGGGACAGTTCACTAGGAATGTCATTGTATGCGTCATGGTTGCCATTTGCAATTTGATGTGTATTCAATAATAGGACCATACGAGAGCTACATACGAGTTTTTACAAGCAAGTGCTTCAGGAGATATTTGGGGAGAGCTGTCGGGGTGATTCAGGCGTGTTTCATCAGCGTTATGCTCAGTTCTGGCTATGCTGAAGGCTCTACAAGCTCTAATGCTCTGGTAAAATACCCTATTTTTAAGAGGGGACAATCTGTTAACCTCTATGGGGGTTGTGGAATGGTCGGTGGTTTAGTTATTCTTAGGGGAGTAGAAGCGATGGAGAACAAAATAGAGGCTCTAATTAATGATTTCAAAGGTATGAATTTGAGAGGAAAGGAGCTGGATGATGATTCATTGGAAGAGATGAAAGTGCTGCGAGGTTATGACGCTTCGCTGAAGGGAGAGGCGATCGGCAACCGGCACTCAAGGAGAGGCGACTGATCTTCTCCCAATCTCAGCATGCCCACAATAAGCCTGAAGCAGTTACTGTACAAATCGCTTGTCCTGTCTCCATCGGTTATTGGGCAAAATGCGCACGCGTCTTATGCATCGTTTACTGTGCAAATGGCGCACACCTCACTTGAATCGATGACTATGCATGCCCCTTTTGCATAAAGTGTAGACTTTACATGTGTGTCAAAGGCTAAAGTTACTTGGCAAAAGTCTACCCCCTTGATGCTAGCTATGCTCTCAAATGAAATGGAGTGGCAGTTAGAGCCATTTCAAAAGAAGAAACCTATCCACTAGGATTTGGGTAGCAAATTCTACCAAAGGTTAAGCGACGGTCCAATGACTAGAATAATTAGGAGAAATGAGGAAAATTGAGAGAATTTATTTTTGTATACTCTGGTGGAACCGGGTATTTGGTGGTCAGCTGAAGTAGCTGTGTACATGGCGGCTCTTTCAAGCTTTTTAAAAGTTCATGAATGGAGACTAAAGTTGGTGGTTATTGAAGGTGACTGTAGAGAATCCATATCCTTCTTTAGTAGGTATCTCAGTTCAAGCCCTTGGTCTGTCATGGGTCTTAAAACTTAGGCCACTTCATTTGTTGTTGTTATTAGTTTTATGTATGGTTTCCTTAATTTTGGGTCTTCTATGCCTCGTGTTTGGGTAGAGGACTCTATGTCATTGTTTATTTGTATTTTGGGAGCTATCTCGCGTTAATCTATTTTATCATATGCTTATTATCAAGAGAGAGAGAGAGAGAGAGAGAGAGAGATCTAAGAAATCTAGCTTAATTTTTTACGCAATGAATCCTTTTTTTACATATAAATATTCTCAAATATAGCCTAAATATCTTTGGTGTGTCCAAACCCCCTACAAGAGGCATTCCAATCACTACAGAAATTTGCTTGAAATGCACTAGCCTATAAAAAGTCATTTGGGAAATTATGGTGTTTTTTACCCTGAAAATACCTATCTAATTTGATTTTAAGTATGCATCCACTGGAGAGATCAAGGCATTTGGATATGTAAGAAGATCACAAAACATCATGTATCATCTTCTCGATATTTCTATACGGAGCGATTCGAGTAAGTTTAAATAAAGGAATAAATATTTATTCAATAAGTTTCAATGAATCACAGTGGGTAATCATAGAAAAACAAATAAAAATTATTTAATCGACTCAAATTGGTATTATATTTACCCATCGTGATTATTTATTGAAGCATAACGGTTTAAATGATAAACGATACCTTTTTAATCTTGAATGAATTTGTTCATGATTTTTATGTTATATTATGCAATGGGTTTTGAGACCCCATTTGATTCTCACACCTTAAATGCTTGAAATTGATGGTAAAATCATGAAACTTTTCTGTTTTAGTTTATTCCTGTGATAGTGAATCATAAAAAGTGAGTTTTTACCATTTGGTTATTCTTTTTTCCTTTTGGTAACGTTTTCTTTCTTTGATAAAACCTAGACTTATAAATCCTCCATTTGCTTGCTCTCTTTTTCTTAGTCAAGCTTACCATTTATTTTTATTTGTATGTGTGTGTGCGTTGGGGGTTATCGCCAAGCTTAGAACTTGGTGCTTATTTTCTAAGTTAAAATCAAAAGTTGTTGTGGTAATAAATTGATAAATAGAGTTGTGCTTTATAACTAGTTTTAAGTTTGGAATGGTGGTTTTTGTTACTGTGCTACAAACAAATATGAAACTTACGTAACCATTCTAACTCTTTCAAGATCACCTCCAGCACGGATGTGTCCAGCATTAATCAAGCATCAATTTTGTGATGACACATGGTAAGAAAAAAGTGATTTGCATCCCCAAACACATGGTAAAAAACATATTTTCACTTTTTTTTTGCCACATGTCAGTGAAAAATTGATGCTTGATATATATTGATGCTGGACACATCTGGGCTGGAGACAATCCAGGCTCGTCCTAACTAGATTGAACTGGAGTTTATGCTAGGGTTTGAGAATATGTCACTTGATTTGGACTCGGATTTGAGGTCAGTTTGGGCGTAGCTTTTCTTGGCCCCTACCTATGTGCAAGGATGGGCTTTGGTTGGCCCTCCTCACCCAGCCTAACCTTCCCAAGTTGCGACTTAAATAGATGTGGACCCAAGTCCAGTCTGGATCCAGCCTATCAACTCATCATGGGACAGGCTCCAGCCCGTTTCCTGCCCACGCTAGACACTTGAACTCACATGTGTGATTATATGAATGCCAATCTAAATACTGTATTACATCATGCATAATTATTACAATGCCCAAACTGCACTGAGTAGTTAAGCCTATAGCTATAAGCTTGGCTCATTTGAACATAAAATATGGGCTCATCAGTCCCACATTCTAAACCATGGTTTTAAAACCCGGAATTGGACTCGGGATTGGTTGAGTCGGACCGATTCTGAGTTGACTCTGCCGATCCATTGCAAAAAAAAAAAAATTGTTTTGTTAAAAAAAAATTCTGAAAATTCCCAAAAAATATTTAAACATGATTAGGAAAAAAACAATTGAAAAGATCAGTCATTTAAATATATTTTTGGCACTATCTTACATAATAACAAAGATGTGGTCTAATACAGTCAACATTAGAGTAAAAAACATAACAATTTTAACTAAATTAGTACTAGAAATCTAGAACTATTAAGTATTAACTAAACCACTATTATCTACTGCACTACAAATTATAAAACAAAATACAAATGTATTAAACAAAATATAAAGGGGTTAGAGATGAAAAACTAAGAGAAGAAGAGATCAAGGAAACCCTTTTTTGGGTTTCCCACGTTTTGGAGCTCAAAAGAGGGATCCCAACTCGGGTCGGCCGATCCGGACCGATCCAACCAATTCAAAACCCGATCCAGATTGATTCCCGAGTTAAACCCACAAGGACCAAGTTGATGCAGAGAATCGGACTGGTCCTGGCCGATTCCGAGTTGGACCGGCCGATCCAACTCAGAATCGGCCGAGTTTTAAAACCATGCATACTATACCATCTCTCCCGGAGCGGCACATGGCCTGATGATGGGTGTGAGAATTCCATTTCATGAGTCTGGATCCTCTACCATCATTAAACTACATTAGCATGCTGTGATTGTCCACAGCATGTAAGTATTTTTGTTTACGTGTCAAACTATAGACAGTCATTGGACGTTAACATGGTTTAACAGCAGTAAAGTACCCTTAACACACAATGCAACACGAAGACCAAAAATCAAATATGGACATGTGATTGCACCACGTAGACCCAAAATCAAATTTGGGCGGGTTGTTCACTTTTATAGTCTACGCACGCATATTAAGGGCACCTTAAAGGCAGTAGAGGATTCTGAGTGTTAGGCACATTCCTTCGGGGGTGGATTGTATCCTCTCCTCTTAACTAACGCTCCTCTCCGCCCCTGTCAGGGGGCGGGCACATCAGCGCTGATAAGTGATTTTCATTTTTTTTTTAAGGGGGGGTGGGGGGGCATATCACTTGTCGATGCTGATGTGCCTGCCCCCTGACAGGGTGCAGAGAGGAGCATCAGATAAGATGAGCGGATATAATCCACCCTCAGCTTATTTGTATTTGTTAAGGATAAGATAGAAGAACGAAGGATTGACACAAAAAAAAGCCCGAAGAAGTATTGACTGTCCCGAGGTCAAGAAACCCGAATGTCTTCTACAAGTATTGTATCAAGAAAATAAGAAATAAGGGTTTAAAAAAGCCTTTCTACCCACAATACAGCCTTATTGGATCAAAGTAAACTAGTGAATGAGGCAATTTGGCATTCTAATCCAGATACACTTGCTTAGTTGATTCATTGCAAGACATCTCCTTCTGAATCCTCTCGAGAAAACTGAACATGATATCCAAGCCCTTCTCATCTGAAACAGAAAGAGAGAGAGAGGGTACAATTTATTCATGGTTATATCCCTTGGGAATTTTAAGAACAAAAGAAAATACAACAAACCGAACAGAATCAATAGATTTTGATAAATTACCAAGCCTCGGCACTGTATGGCCCTGGGGATGATGAATAACAAAAGGGTTCACAAATGACTCCAAGAGCTTAGTCCCCGTTTGCTTCAAAAAGTCCTTCTCGCCTGAAAAACGTGTGTTCGTTTATTCTATGTTAGTGTCGTGAAACAGGTGGAAGTACAAATAAATTATTGCTTGTAGTAACTATTTTCCTTCCAGATTGTATTTGGAACCCTTTGGTTGAAACTTGAAACTCCACAAAAAAACGTGTGGTTAATCATTGGAGTTCCAACACCACAAAAATTAGATGGAAGTATAAGCTAGGAGTTATATTGGACAGATAATGCAGGTAATTCCATCCATATGGATAAAAACCACCTTGATCTTAATGTAAATTAGGTGGTTTGGACTACAAATATTCAACCACTCTTAAAAGCAAATGGCCCTTATGGGGGGAGGAGGGGAGCTCCCAAGATTCCAAAAGAAATGAAAAAGTCATTTGATAAGTTCAGATTCTCCCTTGATTCCACTCACAAAATCGGTTAGGAGTATAATTTTGAGAGTTAGAAAAAGTCACTTCACTGAATCCAACTCCCAATTCTTTTCTTCTTTTTTTGGCTAATTCTACCACATCTTCAGCATTTTCATTAAGAATTTTCAATTTCTTTCTTAATCTTCTATTGAACCAAAAACTTTTCTCATTCTAGAATTCACTCCGACGAATGCACGGAATCAAGAATTAGGAATTGAGAGTTGAAATCCTGAGAGTGTTACCAAACTCAGCCTTAGTATTCCATAGAAAAGAAAGATGCCGGAGCCACCCTAGCGTTGGCATTAGCGGTTTGGACTCTCTTTTTTTGGTTGTTGTTGATAGTTTCCAGGGTAAGCATGTTCACTATTTGCTTTTGATAAATGTTAAGCAAGAGCTTAAGCCAAAATCAAGTAAGGAAAATTGCTCAGCCATGAGGAGGATTGTTGCTGTGTAACTAGCATTGGAAAAAATGGTAGGCAAGAGCTCAAGAGTAAGCACGAGAATCATGGATCCCTTAAACCCTTATGAAAACATACCCAACCCTGTATTGGCATGCATTCCTTCCTGTGTTGATTAGATCATAGAATTCATCTGGATCCAATGCTGAGTGCTCTTCGCACAAATGACTAGTTGTGCGAGTGCTCATTGCAACTCATGCTTTTACAACAACTGTAAATGCCCATTGCCAGTCTATACCTAGTGTGTGTGCTTAATGGTCCAGGTCGTCCAATCAGTAGGTGATCATAGCCTAATAGGGCCATGGTCGTCTATTGCAGTTCATCAGAAAATGAATGAAGGCTGAAGTGTATTCCCTTCTGAGGAAAGGAAAATCAGAAATTTTGAGAGAGAAAGAGTAGCTACCGATAAAGTGGAGGGACGGGCACTCAATTGGACACGAATATGCTTTCTCAGCCAGTGCAGGCGACCGCATCATTCCTCCTCCAATAATTATCAGGAATTTTATCTTGGGTACTTTCGTCAGAGCCAACCCCTATAGAAAATGGATGTTTAAACCACCGAAAAAGAAATGAAAGACAGATTAAAATTTCAAATCTTGCAATAATATTGAAGAATGAAATTTCCAACCAATTGTGAATTGATCAATTTGAGCTTGAAAAAAAAAAAGTTTAAAATCACAAAGGAACCTTTGCTTGCAGACCCCACAAAGCAGCAGAGAGAAACGCCCCCTGAAATTTCAGTGAACACCCAGAGAGCATTAGTTTAAAGAAAAATGGAAATCCCAAGAAATTAAATTGATAAAAATAATAAAGTAAATACTTGGGAGAAACCCAGTAGACCGTCGATAGGTGCGTGTTTGATCATGAGATCTTCAATGTAGGCAAAACACCCGTCCAGATTTCTGTAAATCATGGTTTCCTAAAACATTCACAGAAATTTCAGTTCAGAAAAATCTTGAAATTTCCTAGATCGTTGATGATAAACAGGGCAGAGGGATAATATCTTACTCCGTTGAATTGGTACCACTCGTAATATGGTGGGTCGAAAACCCCTTCCACATCCGATTTTCCTTCAGCTGGAACAGTGCCATCGACGAGTACGAGATCCATTTTTTCAAGCACGGATTCAGGCCATTTTCCGACCTGTTTTTTGAGGATCTCACCGCTTGTTCTGAAGCCATGAAGGCACAGGAATCTGGGTTTCCTCACGTCTTGGCTTCCCATCCCTTTTACAAATCCTTCCCTAAAAGCTGGAGGATCTACTGCTAAATTCATGCAGAGGAAGCTTTTTCGTCCAGTTTTGGAGTAGGGCCCAAACCAAAGTTGCCCGAGAGAATGCGTCTTTAAATGTCTTTCCCGCTTATGAAAGAAGGCAACTTTGGGGTATAGACCGCTAGCCAATTTTTTCATAGCGCCCTTGCAATTTGGGGTGATTTACTCTTTTGCTCTTTAAAAGTCTTTTGATAGCGAGAGGGGAGCGACTTGGTTGACGGCGCAAAGGATCTTCTCCTGCCGGCCTATAACCTGTTAAGGTCCTGTATCTATGCCTCTAATAGTGTCCTGCCACCTGTTAGACAGGACCAGGTCATAAGTGGCGGGAGAGGATCCGGTTTAGGTAGATGGTGGAGGCTCAGCCGCCCAGGCGGACTTCTTGGGGTCAAAGGTTATAGCAGCCATTTAAAGTAACGGAAAGGAAGAAAATAAGAAAATGTTTTGTGATGAAAATGTGTCTGTGGTGAATTATAAGTTGAAACGTGGTGTTGAGGGTTAGAAGTGTTCTGTTGAAAAAGTAGGTGGAAAAGAGATACCACATTCAAAAACACATCTTGTCAATCAATAGCATGCATATAGAGGTCTGTGTCAAAACATACAATCATCCTCCGGATGGAAAGGATGTTCTGTCAAACGGTGTCTACGGTCATATGGAATAAAATGGGTGGGTGATACATTTTTCAATGATGGAATATACAAATAAAATACATTTGTATAATCCATATATAACACCAGACACCATCCTAGACACCAAATCCTGAACATAACATACTTCCCTTTTTAAGTAAAGCAGATTATCCACCCCTGCCCCCCAAAATATTCTGTGATGAAAAAGTTAGGCTGACATGCACTGTTTTCGGGGTTAAAAACATTCAAAAAATTGTTTAGTTAAAAAAAAATGTGTTAAAAAAAGGAAGAAAATGTTTTGTGATGACAAAGTGTTATTATAAACTGACACATATTGTGTTGGGGTTCAAAAAAATGTTCAGCTGTTAAAAGTGAGACACCAATTTTAAAAACACATCATGTGTCAATCATACAGAGGTCTGTGCCATCACAGACAATCACTCTCCGATCAATTTGGAAGGTGACACTTCTGCCTACACCCAAATTCTTAGACAATGAAAAGAGGCCAATTGGTAAAACGACTTTAATCTTTCGCTCCCCTCCCACAAGGGCTATGGACTCTTCTAAAAAGAAAAATGATTGGATTGGAATATTTTTCTTAGAAACTGATAGAATAGGTTGAGGCTCTAAAATCAAGATTGTTGAGTGCATCTAAGGTTTTTATGAAGAGGAGATGATCTTTTCTGACCAATGTATACGAACATCACAAACCAATACGTGATCTGTTTTTAAATTTTGTGCCCCTTTTTGAGCATCTACTTTGTAATTTTGAGCATCTGTTTTGATATATGCGTCACTTGTTAACCGGTTGTGTGGTTGCACATTGGTGATATTTCATGTCCTATTTTTTTTTGTTCCAGGCGCTTTTTAAAACTTTTATTTGGATCGATGTGTAACAAGATTGGCTTTTGACTCAAAACAAACAAATGTTCAACGACAAAAATGTCTAACAGTAGATAGGATTGTCAATTGGGCTGGGTTGGGCCAGACAAGGGTTAACCCGAGCCTAGCCCGAAGTATGAAACCATAACCCGTGCCTGAATTTTGCCAAAACCCCTTTGCTTGAGCCCAACCCATGGTAATTATACGGGCTTCGGGCCGAGCAGCCCGAAATGGTAAAAATATTTATGTATCACAATTATATTTGAATTCTTGATGCTTAGCTGGCACATGTCTTAACCACTAAGCAAGTTTAAATTTTATTTTATATATATAATCATTAATATATATTAAAAAAATCATTTTTTGGGACTTCGGGTCTGGCTGGGCTGGGCATCGGGCTGAAATAACTTAAGCCCGAGCCCAGCCCGAAAATTAGGTCGAGCCTAATATTTGGGCCCGTGCCCAGCCCAACCCGAAATCCAACATGCCCAACCCGCTCAATTTCCGGGCCGGTCAAGTCGGGCTTCGGGCTAGCCTGATCCAATTGACAACCCTAACAGCAGAAGTAAAAATGAACACAAGTTACACAAGATTGGCTTTTGACTCAAAATGAACAAATGTTTAGTGACAAAAATGTCTAACAGTAAGAATGAACACAAGTAAGAATGAACAAGAACAATAAGAAACACATTAAAGAAGAGGCAATTTGAACAAGTTTTAGTTTATCTTAAACACACAAAGCAACGGCCTTATATAGACAGAGAGCTCGGTCGGATTTGAAAACTAACTTCAAACTGAAAAATACACATCAGACAACTTTCAAGTGAAGACATGTAAAGAGGCATGTAATTGCATGTGGGTTGGTTTGCCATGTAGAATTGGTTGTTGTCTTCATTGGGGTCATCCTAGTGTCTGACAAAATGAAACAAATCTACTGAGTTATCTCCAACGTATCTTGTGCAGTCAAAAAAGGCCTTGAGGCTGGAGAACATGCGTTGAAATAGTAGGTGTTGTGGATCCACAAAGGGATTCACTTCAATAAGTGGTAGAATCTACGCATAATCCGTATTATTGAGTGAACACATGTTTGACTTGAAAATTACCCATTCTGCCAGATGGGATTCATAGTGTTCAGCCAAATTATAGGGGTACTAGTGGACATTTCTACTTATG
The DNA here is from genome assembly GCA_025762735.1 of Platanus orientalis. Classification (NCBI taxonomy): domain Eukaryota; kingdom Viridiplantae; phylum Streptophyta; class Magnoliopsida; order Proteales; family Platanaceae; genus Platanus; species Platanus orientalis. Next base: position 14,810 of record JAOXJP010248882.1, read on the forward strand.
GGTCATGCGTATAGTATACAGTCTCTTCTTTATCATTTGGAATTATGTCAGTTGGATTTTTGAATGTAATGATTGCATATTTTGCATGGTGAGTTTGTAGTCTCTGTTACCATGTGGTGATGGGATGAAACCCTTGGAACCACGTCATTAGTCATGCCTGGTTGAAGGTAAGGGATGGGTTAACGATGCATTGGTGGAGGTAAGCATATAGTCGGGCAATGTAAAAAGTGAATGCGACTGTATATGCTTCAAAGAAATACCAAAAGTAGCAGAGGGTTTTTTTTTTTTTTTTGACATGATAATAGTTTCTAATGGAATGGGGAATGGAGTATGGATAGTTAGGATGAGGGAGATGTTTGAAGATGCAACCATGTTCAAATATTAAGATTTCAAGAAAGTAGTGAAAGTTTTTTATACTGCGCTTAACTTAAAGGAACTCGAGTATTTGGGTTCGGACTTCAAAAGGGAGGTCATGGATTGGTTGTAATGGGTAAACCAAGGGAATGGACATTAGTGAGTGATTTAGTTTGTGGGAGAAATAGTCTGCAAAGATATTAGTGATTCCTTTGATATTTTTGGTTTGAAAATCCCACTGGGAAACCCAGTTGGCCCATCTGAGAAGTTGTGGGTTAGGCAACAGTTTTTTCTTGAACTATAACATTTGGAGAAAAGAGCTCATGTCTATTTCTATGGTGAAATGATGGTCAATTAAATGGAATTGAAATTTTTCGATGGCTCTTTTGACGGCAAGTATTTCTTTGAATATAGAATGGTAATTTCGTTCAGCGGTGGAAAAGGTTTCACTTTGTAACCACGGGTCTTTTCCCTTTCAGTTCTTCGTAAAGAGCTACTCCTCATTGGGTGTTGTTGGCATCAGTCTGTAGGATTCTATGTCTTGTTCTTAGAATTTGAAGTGGTGGGAGCTTAGTGGAGCACATCTTCAGTTTCTCTATAGTAGAGGTATGTTTTAGTTCCTAGGGCAGAGCATTTTTTGTTAGCAATTGAGAAGGATAGCTTCGGTGAGAGGCAAGATGGGGAAAAAAATCAGCCATATAATTTACTAGGTCAAGGAACTATTATATTTACTTAGAGGATGTCAACTGATCAAGGAATTCTTGCAATGAGATGGGGATATATGGTTGCAAAGAGTACTGGACATTTAATATATGCATGTCAAGGAAGTCTACCTTTGTTGTCGCAATGATAATTTTTTTCTCAACGACCATGATGCCATAGTTAGGGGTGGGCATAGGCCGAGCTCAGGCCGAGCCATGGTAGGCTAAGGCCTGGCCCTATAATTATAGTTCGGGCTTGAGCCCATAAATTTTTAATAAACTTCGGCCTGAGCCCGACCCTAATTAATTGATCGAGCCTCGGGTCGGGGTTTGGGTTGGCCCATGAATTTTTTTTAAAATTTAATGTTGAGATATAGGTTTGAACTTTAAACCTAACATGTAATAACTAATGTTTTAACTAATAGTTTGTTTGGCTGCCACCTGTAATGTACTCATTTCATTTGAGTTTCTCAAAGCATTTATAGCCATAAGGTGATGGTTTGTAATGAACTCATTCAAATTTGTATTGATTTGCTAACTACAATTAGTAATGAATCATCTTAGGTTTTTCTATAAAACGAAATGATTGAGGTTCTCAAGCACAAATCAGTGCAAATCTGAATGAGTTCATTACAAACCATCCCATTGTGGTTACAAAAGCCAAACTCAAATGAAATGATTATATTATAGATGGTTGTTAAATGCAACCTAATTGAACTACAAAATTTTACTAGTTTTAAAAAACATAGAAAACTATATATTTAAATTCCAAGGATTGTTTATTTTAAAAAATACTAGTGAGTGAACCTGTACAACCCCATGCATCACATAAAATAAATAAAATATGAAAATAAATAAAAGGCAATTGTTAAAAAAGGCGAAAAAACTAACTAAACAATTGTATAATTTTTTTTTCTTCAATTAATGTCTATTAAAAATAAGAGATATTAGAGAGACGGCTTGCTAAGAGAGATTTAGAAAGAGAATAGTATGTTTGAATTATAGAGATTATAGGATTTTTTGTCCAAACAAAAAAAAAGTAGAAAATGAAATCAGGAAAGAAAGAGAAGTGCATACCTGTTGGTTTTCACCAATAAATAAGTCTTTAATTTTTATTATTTATTTTTTTGGTTCAATGGAATAATGTAGTTTGAGTGAGGTTGGAGAGGAGACGAGGACAACGTTGTGTGGAAGAAAAGAGGGTGTATACGTATAAAGTAATTTAAATTGAATTTAAAAAAAGAAACACTGTAAATGACATGACTATCCTTGAAGAATGGATAAAATACCTAATATTGTTTCAATTAGGAAACGTTACATAAGAGATGTGTCTTCAAACAAATAATAGAACGAAAATTTATGAGATATTGAGAGTTTTAAGAAGTTATGTTGGAAAGGTTGAAGTGGGATTTCAAAAATTCTAAATAAACTAACTTCTTTACAAAAACAACTTGAAGTAAGGAGCAAAATGGGGTCCACGTGGCCTTTTAAAATGAAAGGAAGAAAGAAATACTAAACGTAGAGGGGGCCACCCCCTTTGCTTTAGTGTAATAGAAAGATTGATTTCGCTAGGACTTGAACCTCATACTTATTGTAAAAAAAACATTTTTATCAACTAAGCTATGTAATATTGAAAATTTTTAAATACTTAATATATTATATATAATACATATATATTATATATGTAAAAGTTCAGGCCTCAGGCCTAGCTTGGGCTGGGCTTTTTCGGGCCTAACTTAGGCCGAGCCTTTTCAGGCCAATTTTAGGGTCGGGCTAAGGCTGGGCTAGGCTCGAACCGGCCTGGCCTATGCCCATCCCTATCTTTAATGCATCAGAAGTTTTTGGACAGCAACCCTATATATTTTTATTCTTTAAATTAATTTGATAATTTAAAATATTGTTTAGGTATTTTATTTGTTTATTATTTCGTAAACCTTAATCCCTCTAATGCATGATGAATATAACTTCAGAACTGTTTGAATTAGCATGTGAATTGTGCAAGTAGGAATCTAGTTTATTTCCCTTTATTTACTTAATGATTTTATTTTTATTTCATGTGCACACAATCACTATCCTATATGCATACTGCGACTATTAAATTTGATGGCACGAATTATTTTACATGGTCAAAATTTATAATCATTCATGTCTAGGGTAGGGATAAGGAAAACTATTTCACAATTAAAGCAGAGAAGCCTCCCAAGAAAGATCCAAAGTTTAGAAAGTGGAAGACAGAAAATGCGATGGTTATGGGCTGGTTGCTTGGTTTAATAAAACCCGAAATTAGTGACTATTATTTGTTCTTGGAAATGGCTCATCAGATCGGTAATCATTGTCCCAAGCATACTCTTAGGTTGGCCATACAACCAAGATTTTTTATCTTCGGCAAAAAATAGCATAGTTTAAACAGGATGATCAGTCCCTTAACAATTTATTACTCTGCTTTACGCAAGATGTGGGAGGAGTTAAACCACTACACTTTTTATCGTATATCTTGTGTTCGAGATGCAACTACTTATCGTAAACATGTTGAGGAGATTCAAGTTTTTGAATTTCTAGCTGGATTAAACCTAAGTTTTGAGCAAATCCAGGTTCAGATCCTTAATATGGTTCTTCCTCTCACTCTGAATGAATTTTATGCACATGTCCATAGTGAGGAAGGCTGACGAGGGGTGATATATCCAACCTCCTCGATTGAGAAATCAGCACTTGTATCGAGTTCCTCCAGAGGTAGTCATGATAGTTTTATAGGCCGTGGCTAATCTACACACTTATTTGATGATCGGGATCACCTTAAATGTGACCATTGTGGCCACTTAAGACATACCAAGGGATATTGTTGAAATCATCATGGACGTCCACCAGACTTGGCATTTCGCCCCTTTCACGTGTTGGCTTTGGTAATGGTCATGGTAGTCGGCGGCTTGGCGGACAACGACCTAGTGCTCACTCAGTTGTTTTTACACCCAGAGTTATCTACTATGCCTCCTACCTCTCATGTTGTTAGCACTCTATCCAATGATGAGATTGTAGCCTTTAGACGTATTGTTTCCTAACTAGATCACTCTTCCACGACACCTACCTCATCGTTTGCCCACTCAGATACCACTGCATATGGTTTATTAGTCTCATTCACCGCTCAATGTTTCTGGATCATTAATTCAAGGGTGTCTCATCATATGGCTGGTATGTCCTCATTGTTCAGCTCTTATCACATTTGTTCTGGAAAAGACAAGGTTTGTATTGCAAACAAATCCTTTTCTTCTATTGTTGGTCAGCATGATATTCCTGTTACATCTGACTTGTGTCTCTCTTTGGTTCCTCATGTTCCAAAATTTTCATTGAATTTGCTCTTCATTAGTCATCTCACTAAAACCCTTAGCTGTTATATTACATTTTTTCCTTCACATTGTGTGTTTCTAGACATGGCAACAAAGAGAACGATTGGTTTGGGACATGAGAAGGATGGATTTTATATTCTGAACTCTATTTCACCAGTAGTTAGTTTTGCAATAAAGGGGACTGGTTCTTCTAAATCATCAGATGAGTTAACTTTGTGGCACCGTCGACTTGTTCATTTTTCTTTTCATGTACTAAGGAAGATGTTTCCTCACAACTCATTCCTCAGTCAAGTAGTTGTGAACCTTGCTAGTTGGTTAAACATTATAGATTACATTATCCCATTAGTATTAATAAAAAGAGTTCAGTTCCTTTATTTATTGTGCATTCTGACATATGGGGTCCGCTCCTACCACCTCTTTATCTGGTTTTAAGTACTTTGTTACCTTTGTGGATGATTGTTCCAGGGCCACTTAACTCTATCTACTTAAGCGTAAAAGTGATGTAACTATTGCATTCAAATCTTTTTTTTTTATTCTATGATTTGCATGTAATATAGTACTAAAATTCAAGTTTTGAGATTTGACAATGGTGGTGAATAAATCTCCCGTGACTTAACATCCATTCATGATACAACTAATATTATTCACCAGACCACATGCCTAGGAACACCGGAACAAAATGGAGTGACAGAACAAAAAAACAGGCATCTCTTAGGGATTGCTCGTGCTCTCATATTCACCATGAAGGTGCCAAGGACTTTTTGGTCAGAAGCCATTCAAACTACAGTATATCTTATGAACCGGATGCCTTCCTAAGTCCTCTCTTACAATTCCCCTCATGCTATGTTGTCTCCTAATTCTCAATTATTTTCTCTTCCTCTTAAAACCTTTGGTTGTATTTGTTATGCTCATGTTCCTAAGTCTAACTGCTCCAAATTGGATCAAAAACTCTTAAATGCCTATTTTTCAGCTTTAGTGTTGATCACAAAGGATATAAGTATTATCATCCCTCTACGCATTGCAAATTTGTGTAACGGGATGTCACTTTCTTTGAGTCTCCTCATTTCTTTACTTGTGGTCTGACATCTCTTCAGAGGGAGCCTCTTATGGGTGAAGAGTTTTCCTCATACCCTCTACCATTGCCAATTCCCATATATCATTTTGATGGTTGTGATGGTGAAAAGGGGGAGAATGATGATAAATGAGAAAATAAAGGAGAGGAGTTAAAATACTATAGTTGAAGGAAGAAACAAGAGGGAGGATAAGAGCAAGATCCACCTTCTCATGAGCCACTTCAAGACTTCCTTCTATGGAGCCCTCTTCTGAGACAGGTAATGTAACAATTCCACTTTCTCCTACCTCAAGTCAGGATCCTGAGAATTCAAATCTTGATCAACCTATTGGCCCTTAAAAAGGGGGTGAGAGCTTGTATCAAACATCCAATATCCAATTTCGTCTCGTATCATACACTGTCACTACTATTTCGCAGATTCTCCTTCGCATTGTCCTCCATCACAGTTCCCCGTAATGTAGTTTAGGCCATAAACCAGCCATAGTGGAGGAATGTCATGGAAGAAAAAATGAGAGCATTGAAAAAAAACAAAACATGGGAGCCGGTTGATCTTCCTAAGGAAAAGAAATTAGTAGGTTGTAGGTGGGTGTTTATAGTAAAATACAAAATTTGAAGGATCTATAAAAAGATATAAGGCAAGGCTAGTTGCAAAGGGGTGCACTCAATCTTATGGCATAAACTACCAGGAAACTTTTGTCCTAATGGCTAAGATGAATTCAATACGAGTATTCATATCACTAGCAGCAAATCAAGGGTGGTCTCTCTTACTATTTGATGTAAATAATACCTTCCTTCATGGGGATTTAGATGAGGAAATGTACATGAACACTCCACCAGGATTTCATGTATCCAGTGCTTATAACAAAGTGTGTAAGCTGAAGAAAGCCTTATATGGCTTGAAGCAATCACCATGCGCCTGGTTCGAAAGATTTAGAACTGCAATGATCAATGCGGGATATAACCAAGCTTAGGCAGATCATACACTCTTTACCAAGCGTCATGGCCACCATGTAACGGCCCTAATTATGTATGTTGATGATATAGTTGTCACAGGAAATGATAGAGTGGAAATTGCATGGCTGAAAAATGCATTGGCTAGGGAGTTTGAAACTAAGGATCTAGGTTCCTTGAGGTACTTTCTTGGAATAGAAGTTGCTTGATCAACAGAGTGTATATTTCTCTCCCAACAAAAGTATGTTACAGACTTGTTGAAAGAAGTAGGAATGACTGGTTGCAAACCTTGTCTTACCCCCAATAGAAGCAAATAATGGATTGAAAGAAGATGATAGTGAAAGGTTAATTGATGTGGGAAGATACCAAAGGCTAGTAGGACGTCTCATATATTTATCCTTAACTCGTCCTGACATTACATATACAATGAGTATAATCAATCAATTTATGCATGCTCCCACTCTAGATCATTTGGAAGCTATATATAGAGTGCTCAAGTACCTAAAGGGGTGCCTAGGAAAAGGTGTTCTATATAGAAAACATGGCCACTCTCATATTAAAGTCTATACTAATGTTGATTGAGCAGGCTCAATGATAGATCATAGATCCACTTCAGGTTATTGTTGGGAGGAAACTTGTGACTTAGAGGATAAGAAACAATTTGTGGTTGCAAGGTCCAGTGCAGAGGTTGAATTCAGATCAATGGCGCATGGGATTTGCGAATCCTTATGGCTCAAAATATTGTTAATTGAAGTGGGGTTTCCAATGCAGGGCTCAATGAATTTGTACTATTGTGACAATAAAGCAGCCATAAATGTTGTTTATGACCCAATACAACATGATAAGAGCAAGGTTCAAAATGTCGGTGTCGGTGGAAATATTGGTCAAGCCAAAATAAGACATATCGGAAATGTCGGAAATATCGAAAAGAAATATCGTAAAAATCATAGAAACTTAAGAAACATATTCTAATCTAACTACATAAGCACAAGGAAACAAATAGATTCATTAGGA
>JAOXJP010248892.1:0-22241 GCA_025762735.1 Platanus orientalis
AGGCTCTTAATGATCTGGACTAGATCATAGCAATGTAAAAGGAGCTAAATCAATTTAAAAGGAACAATGTATGGTTCCTAAAAGAAAGGACCTCTGAAAAGAATGTCAATGGTACCAACTAGATATTCAAGAACAAACATAATAAACATGGTACAGTGACCCGAGACAAGGCTAGATTAGTAGCAAAGGGGTATGCCTATATTAAGGCCATTGACTTTGAAGAGACATTCACCCCTATTGCTAGATTGGAGTCCATTAGGATTTTGTTGTCCATTGCGTGCCACCTAAAGTTTAAATTATACTAAATGGACGTTAAGAATACATTCCTAAATGGGATACTCTAAGAAGAGGTATACATAGAGCAACTAGAAGGCTTTGTGGATCTTCGCTTTCCTAATTATGTATACCAGCTTAAGAAGGCTCTTTATGGCCTTAAACAAGCTCTTAGAGCTTGGTATGAAAGGTTCACTAGATTCTTTCTTGATCACCATTTTGATAGAGAGAGTGTGGACAAGACACTCTTCATCAATAAACAACATGGTCATATACTCATAGTGTAAATCTATGTTGATGACATCATTTTTGGGTTCACTAGTGATGAAATGTCACATGTTTTGCCCAAACAATGAAGTTTGAATTTGAAATGAGTATGGAAGGAGAACTTCATTTCTTCTTAGGTATATAAATAAAGCAAACTTAAGATGACATCTTAAGCCAAATAAAGTTTGCTAAAGACCTTGTGACTGGGTAGTTTGGATTACAAGAATCCAAACCAGCCAATATTCCTATCAACACTAGTGATAAGACCACAAATGATCTTGATGGAGTTGAGGTAGCTAGATTTCACAAACTACTGGAGTATTATTGATAGCTTGCTCTACTTGACTGCAAGCCCTCCTGATATATCCTTTAGTGTCAGTTCGTGTGCGCGATATCAAGTAGCTCGAAAGGAGTCACATCTCAAAGCGGCAAAGAGAATTATTTGCTATGTTCATAGGACATTGGACTTTCAATTATGGTACCCATTTGATACTACATCTGAGATTGTGGGGTACTGAGATGCTGATTGGGATCACGATGTTGAAGATCATAAAAGCATGGGTGGAGGTTACTTTATATTGGCAATAGTCTTATTTCTTGACATAGCAATAAAAAAAACTTTATTTCGTTCTCAACCTCCAAAGATGAGTACATTGCAGCTGGTAGTGGATACATTCAACTACTATGCTTAAGGACTATGAGTTGAGCCAAGACACCATGAGTTTGTTTATTGACAACAAGAGTAAGATTGACATCTCAAAGAATCTGTTTCAACACTCAAGGATAAAACACATTGACATTAGACACCATTTCATCTGACAACTAGTGGAAGAGAAGTTTGGCTCCTTGGACTATGTGAAGAATGAGGTTCAATTAGCAGATATTCTTACCAAACCCCTTGAGTCAAAGAGGTTTGAATATCTTAGAAGTGTCATTGGTAGTGCACAATCTGATGAATCCTCTGGGATCACGAGCTCTCACAAGTCCATTTTTAGTGTCTTTATAGTTGGCATTAAAGTCTTCGAATCATGACCATCATGACTGAGAGTATGTATATGTGGAGTGTTAGTACCCTATATGACCGGTCAGCCAAGCACTGGTATTGTCCCAATGGTCCACTCACAAGCAGCAGACTAGGCAGGAGAAACAGTTAGGATTCATGATCAATCACCAGATCCGTAATTGATCATGAATCTTGTGATTGATCATGATGGTATTTTAGTCTAGAGAAACACATGGCATTTAAAAAAGGGGATTCGGCACCTATTTTGCATTTTCGCTAGTTCGGTTCCTATTCTAAGTGCTCTAGCCCATCCAAGATGAGGTGGTTCGAGTCTTCTACTCCAATGATTTTTAAAGAAAACTACAAGACTCACTCCTTCACTGCCTTTCCATTCCCCATCACCAAGCTGACAATTGCCTAGAAGGACGAGCAGATTCAACGTCTTTATGGGCATTTCAACAAGTGGCAAGGGAAACTTGGCCATTCCGATTATAGGCCCGTGGTCAAGTTCCTGCACCGGATCTTTACATTCAACTTGATGTCCACCACTCATCAGAGCGACCTTACCAATGACATGATGTACATTATCGATGCCATTCTAGACCTGAAGCAAGTTAATGTAGATTCCATCAGATGCTACTTCATGAAGATAGCCAATGCAACAAAGCACCCCACTAGCAGCCTTCCATTCCCCACACTGATCACCAAGATCCTCATCGTCGTGAATGTCCCATGTCCCAATCAAGGTGGCTAAGAAGGGTGGCTGCCCCATTCCTCCTGTGGGGTATGGCACTCTATCCCAGATGGGACTCATGACTAAGGAGGGTGGCTCATCATCCACCAAGGCATTCAAGCTTGCTCCTCACAAATTTGTAGCTGCAACTGTGAAGTCAACAATAATGCATCTTCTTCATAGCCTACTTGGTAAGGTATCCCAGGTCCTCAAGAATCAAAAGAGGATCACGAAGAATCAAAAGCTCCTCATAGCACACTACAACGAAGAATATCCTAATGCTCCACTTTAGTTGGAGTCTTCCAGTGCTTCAGAGGCCAAGGTTAAGGCCCCCATTGACAAGGATGTTCGTGACTCAGCCTCTAAGGAGATTGAGGAAGCTAAAGATGAAAGTGATCTTGGAGTGGGCGAAGATGATGATGATGATGATGAGCATGGTGGGGATGACGATGATGAGGGAGATGAGTCAGATGGGGATGACGATGATTAAAAGGCTTGAAGTCTCCATGTATCTTAGTATTTTATGCTATAGACATGTCTTAGGCTGTAATCCATGTATCTATGTATGGACTTTTGTAATCAAGCCTTATCTATGAGATGAAATTCAAAATTTCAGCCTATATGTCTTAGTGCTTTTATTCTTCTATTAAATCTTGCCAAAAAGGGGGTGAAGAAAGTGGCAAATGCCACTAGGGGTAGCTCACACATTTAGGGGGAGTTCGCATATTTAGGGGGAGCATTTAAACATAATAATGAACAATCTAACCTAAGTATACACTTCACTCATGCTCACATGAACACATGCATATGAATTTTATTTATATATTTCTATTATGTCAAATGGCATGAGAAAGGTTGGTTTAAGGCGCAAGATACATGACATGTTCTTCAAGTTACCTTTGTCTTCTATTTGTATCTTTTGAGTCCATGTGTTTGGGGTATTGGGGCAAATTATGTAATGATAAAAATTAGTGTATTTGAGGTTTTTCCATTGAATTGACAAGGGGGAGATTGTTAATATAATTGATGTCAATCCATGGACAAACCAATTATGTAAGGTCTATGTCTTACAAGTGTCCCAATGAGCTCCAAAGATTAAAACCAAGAAGACAAGCTAGATTAAAGACTTGAAGGAAGACTGGAAGACACCTCGGATTGCCTCATCTATAAAGGTATAATCATTCATTTCATGATGTCATATGTGGCTCATAAGTAGCCTTAGAATGTGTGATAAAACCCATAAAAGACCTTTAAAAAGTTGGCTAAGGCACTGCCCATACATAAACCCAAGGGAGTGAAGAGATCAGGCTCATGATTGATCACGCACAGGTTATGCTTTCAGTCATCAACACTTGCCAGTCTAGCACCTTGAGATGTGATCGATCATGCCCAAGATCATGCATGACTTAGGCTTAGCCCTCCAGGTCCCGTGACCGATTACGAGATGGACCTCAGGCGCTTGAGATCAAGGCATAATTCGTGATTGATCATGGTCGTAATCGATCACCAATCTTGTGATCAATCACGGAGGAATTTTCAAGAAAAATAATATTTAATTCTCCCCACATGAAATATTTCAAAATTTGAACCTCGTTTCAAAAATAAAAGGTTCACTAAAGTTATCTATTTTTAAAGATTCCAATCCAAGGATTTGGAGTACTCCACATCCCTTATAAGAGGACAAGTTCTCTTTAGGGCAACACTTCAAGCATTTTAGACAGTTTAAGAGTTTTTTCTAAAAGTGAGCATCCTCCCTTGAGAAACCCTCCTCACTCACTGTTTTGAGCTTTCAAGGCTAACAACCTTCTAAAAGTCACTCTCTAAATTTCTCCTATACTATTCCAAGTTACTACTATTAAAGGAGAGCAACTAGTTGGTTGTTCCTAGAGGAAACCCTTGATTGGCAAAGCTCAACGAGCTTTAGACTCAAGACTTAAAGCATTGTGGGATCAATAGGCACTTTAACTCTTAAAGGAGCACTCCCACTTGGTAAGCATACAACATCAACCATTAAGTGGTAAGTTTTTCTTTCATTTTGCATTCATTTACATGCATATTCATATTCATATTATTTTGCCTCTGTCGGAGCACCGAAAATGTGATTACACCCACTTGAGACACTGGGTGTATTGATTAGCTTGCTTAGTGCAAGTAGTTAGGTTTTGATATGTTTGACCTAGATTGTAATAGCCAATCTTAATAAAAAAAAATCTAAGCTCGATAGTGAGCTTTAGAAGAGTGGACGTAGGCCATTGTGCCAAACCACTATAAATCTTATGTTGTGGATTATTTTGTGTGATTGTTTGCCTCTTTACTTTCAAATTCATATCTACTCTTGCACACCATCTATTTGATATTATTCTTGAGTAGCTACACTATTAGCACACACATTTGCATTAATTCAAATGAACTAAAATTGAATTAAAAATAATCCTAACAAATCGAAAAAGGGGTAAACTAATTAGAAATCCTATTCTCGCCCTCTAAGATTAACCTATAGGGTATTTTAGAGACCTTTCATGTAGTTATTCATGGAGACTTTTGGTGTTCTTTACATTGATGAAGGACCTTTCATGTGGTCATTGATAGTGACTTTTTGTATTCTCTACACCATTGTGTGTGTGTGTGTGTGTTCATTTTAATTCTTTGTTCAATTAAATGTCCTCCATTACTAATAAAAATTTGCAGTGGAAACTAAACCATAAAGTAACATTCATCATCATTGAATGAAGTGGAGATATAAATATACACATTCTAAACTACACAACGGAGCATAACTAGTAATCTCCAAACATCCATAACGAATTAAAAATTAATCTCCAATTTAAACATATCCATGAAAGTCTAAATAATACCATCAAAGGCCATCAAACTGACCAACATAGTATCCATCATCTCATCACACTTGAAAATACTAGATAATCAAATCAAATCCTGTCTCAAATAATCCCTATCTTATACATGAATGTGTTGAAAATAAAAACTAAATAGATAGCAAATAAAAGAGACGGTCCTCTCGTCCCAATGACCCAACTCTGGGACCGAACCTGCAAGAAAGCATGTACTACAGAGTGTTATATGAAATGATATTGAAAACATGAGTAAGCTATGAAGCCCGTGAGAGAACGTACATAATGTTTTATCGAGTACATCGATGTATACGCAAGTGTAACTCATTTATAAATCAGAGCATGCTAACATATATGAATTGAACCAACCAGAACAATGATCAATTTTTAATAAAGGTGCTAGAAGTAGTAAGGCTAAATCAAACAAAAGTCCATAGTTGAAATAGATAATGTGTAGCTCGAAAGGGAAAGTGCAACATACAATGAGAATGCTTACTTAAAAGTACTCATATGTATATAAGCCTTAGCACCTCTCAAATAAACTGCTTTAGCTAATAGAAAGCCTAATACATCCCACAAACTCACATAATCTATGAAGGGTTTTTGACAAACACACCTCAGATTAAATCAAATCAACCCATGTAGGGTCTCTAAAATAAACCGTCAAGACACCTCTTACCAAATCAAACAAATTAGCCTACATAGGGGCCTCTGACAAATCTGAAATCATATAGCTCATGTAGGGTCACCGATAAATTTGAAATCTCATATGACATGGTGGGAAACTAGAGTCATCTTCACCTACTGATGAGACCCGGTGATTGGGTACATAAAATAGGTCATAAGACCGTTATAGCCCACAAAAATCCCTTAGGACATCAACGGTGGTCCACTAAAATTTCCCTGAATAAGGATGAAGTGGTCTGCTAAAATTCTCTAGGACAAGGATACTATGGTCCTCTAAAATTTCCCTGAATAAGGATGATCTGCTAAAATTCCCCTGGATAAGGGTTTCCCATGATTAGGTTTAGTTCGCTAAAACCCCCCCGAACAAGGGTTGGTGGGAAACTAGTGCCATCTTCATCTATTAATAAATCCTGGTGATTGGGTCAATACAAAATGATACTTTAAAATCCATGCATATATAGAGTAGAATGTAACTGCATAATGATAAAATGCAAGAGATGTTCATACAGTAAAAATTCATATATGAGATCATGTAAAGCCCATACTTAAAACCAAAAGGGAAATAATAGGTCCTACTCACACCAAAGCTAAATGCTTGGAATTCCTCTTCTAGTTTTCCAAAACCAACAACAAGATAAGAGTCCCAACAAGACATGTAAATGTAATGATGTTAGTATGGAGCTCATCTGAGTAAGTCTAAGTGGATATAATCAAGTGAAAAACATAATAATAGCATTAATGAACAACTAGCTTATGAAATAGAATGGAAACAAGGCTTGGAACAAATTAAATTAAGAAGAGACTACCAACTAACAATAATGATATGGATAGAAAGCTCAAGTATGGAGAAATCAAGGAAAACATCAAACATAAAAAGTATAAATCATTTTTCCATTCAAATTTCACAAGGATTCAACCTTTTTACATTCAATCATAGAGAGAAACTTATCCAATGAATTTACATAGTAGGACACGGGGATGAGTAAATTTTAAATAAAACATGCCCAAATTTGGGTAGATATATTAATACACAAATGAAATCCAAAATTTCATGCAAACAAAGGTTTCTACCAAGGCATAATGGAAGAAAACACTCTATGGAATAAGTGGAATCATCAAACTTACATAGATCTAACAATGAGTGGTAGAAAATTGAATTCTCATCCAAAATGACAACCAAAAATGGAGAAAAGTGCAAAGAAAATAAAGAAGTAGAACATTCAACATGAGAACTCACTAATCCTCTATAGATCTAGTGTTTGGATGGAGAAAACTTATCTCACTTCAAAAATAAAGCAATTAAATGATAGAGAAATTAACAACTAAACAAAAAGTGAAGATTACAGATGAATAAAAAGATAAGAAGTCAAAGGAGTAGAACATCATGTATGAAAACTCATAAATCTTTCAATACCTTATTCCCTTTTCCTCTATCCTCTGTAAAATGATGTATGTCTAACATTAATATGATAAAACTAGAAAATCAAGGAAAAAAATGAGCTATCCTAGATTTTTAGAGTTGGGAGTGAAACTTATCAAATTGGAAAAGAACTTCCACACTTAGCTCATAAACCTCCCTAATCTCTTTAAGCTTTTCCCTTTTTGTTTTAATAAGGCTAAATGACCTAAATAAAGAGTTAACAGGTTTATAACTTGTCTAAGACAAGATTCCACATGTGTGGGGGTCCAAAGAGAGAAATCTCCGTCATAAAATCACTTTTTGAGGCATTTTCCCTTTTTTTTTTTGTTTTCCAGACCTTGAGCCCTTGCCTAAACTAGTGAGCACTCATACCCCCTCTCAAGCCCTCATGGGGTTTGGCGAGTGCTCACGGACCCCTACAGCAAGCCCTCACGTGGTGGCATGGGCGCTCAGCCTGCACAACTCTAAAATTCTAGTTTCTGGAATTTGACCATAAGCCTTTGCAGGATATGGCGAGAGCTCACAGACCCCCACTACGAGCCCTCTACCCCATATGGCAAGCCCCCATGGTCCTAGGGTTTATTTATCTAGTTTATATCCCTATGAAAAAATGACCATATCTCTCTCTAGAAAACTCTAATTCACTCATCGTTTATTGCATTGGAAAGTATATTCTTAAACCTTTCTAATGATGCATGATTTACACTAAAATTCTTCTGGATTGGTGCAGGTTTGTCTATAGAGTTATCCCAATTATGCTCTTGGGGTGACTTTAAAACTTGATAGGTTCATGGTTTAACTTGGGTTCTTCACTTCTAACTCAGTCTAAAGGATCCCTACTAAAACATGTAAAATGACAATTTTATCTTTACATGTGTTAAATAATATTTTTACCCTTTAAGCACAACATGGGGTGTTGCACTTTCCCCCCTTATAAAAATTCAGTCCTTGAATTTGCGCGTACCTTAGTTTGAAAACAAATGAGGGTACTTGGACTTCATGTCATCATCGTCTTCCCAAGTAGCTTCTTCATCAATGTGATTACGCCAAATGACCTTCACGTATGGGATGGTCTTGGTGCGTAACACCTATACCTTGTGATCAAGGATCATGATGGGTTGTTCTTCATATGATAGATCATCTCAAATATCCAACAGAATATACTCCAAAACATGAGAAGGATCTTTTATATATCTCCTTAACATAGATACATAAAACACATTGTGGACATGAGACAATCCCAATGGTAGAGCCAAACCATAGGCCACCTTTCCCACCTTCTTGAGTATTTCGAATGGACCAATAAATCATGGTTCAAGTTTCCCTTTCTTACCAAACCTGGTCACTCCTCTAGATGGAGAAACCTTTATGAACACGTGATCACTGACATTAAATTTAAGCTCTCTCATTCTTTTGTCGGCATAGAATTTTTTTCTGCTTTGAGCTGTTCAGAATCGGTCTTAAATAAAATGAATCTTCTCAGTGGTAATCTGAACCAGTTCTGGCCCAAGTAGTTTCCACTCTCGAACTTCTTCCTAGCAAATTAGAGTTCTATACCGCCTACCATACAAGGCTTTGAATGGTGCCATAAGAATGCTTATTTGATAATTGTTGTTATAAGCGAACTCAATGAGAGGTAGGTGGGTGTCCTAACTATTTTTCAAGTCTAACACATAGGCTCAAAATATATCCTCTAGAGTTTGAATGGTTATCTCTATCCATCGGTCTGAGGATGAAAGGTAGTGCTAAAGTTCAACTTAGTCCCCATGGCACCTATAAACTTCTCTAAAACCTTGAGGTAAACTGTGAGGCTACTTCAATACCATGTAGTCTCACAATTTTATTTATATAGAGTTGAGCCAACTTGTCTAGTGGGTAAGAAATATGAATTGGTAAGAAGTGTGCTACCTTAGTTAGTCTGTCAACAATCACCCAAATAGCATCAAATCCCTTTTGGGTCTTTGGCAAACCAACCACGAAAACTAATGATATACGATCCTATTTCGACATCAGTATCTTAAGTGGCTATAGTGGTCTAATGGGTTTTTGATGTTTTGCCTTGATCTACGGGCAAGTCAAACATCGAGCCACAAATTTAGCTACATTTTTCTTCATGTTTCACCACCAATATGTCTCCTTGAGGTCTTTCCACCTCTTGGTGCTACAGGGTGAACTGTGTAAGTAGCTCCATATGCCTTAATCAAGATCTCTCTCTTCAGCCCCTAGATATTGGGAACACATAAATTGTTTTCAAAGCAAAGAACACCATCTTCCCTCATGTTGAAGTCGACGCCATCCCCATTCTTAACCTCTTCCGAGATTTTAACCAATTGCAAATTAGTAAGTTGGATCTCTTTAATCTTGTATATTAGTGTGGGTTTCAGCTTGAGTTGTTCAAGAAGAGCACTAGTCTCATGTACCATGAGTTCAACATATATCTTCTTTAATTCATTCAGTAGTTGGTCTCTTCTAGTAGTCAAACAAGCCAAACTTACTGAAGATTTTCTGCTCAAAGAATTCGCTACTACTTTTGCTTTGCTCGGATGATAGTGAATGATGAAGTCATAATCTTTGATAAATTCTATCCACCTCCATTGCCTTAAATTCAACTCCTTCTGTGAGAAGATGTATTTCAATCTCTTTTGATTGATGTAGATCTTTCATGTCTCACCATATAGGTAGTGTCTCCAAATATTTAATGTAAATACTACTGTTACCAATTCTAGATCATGGGTAGGATAGTTCTATTCATACAGCTCATGTCGTTGAGATGCATATGCAATGACCTTACCATGTTGCATTAGTACGCACCCAAACCCTTATGTGAAACATCACTATAAACCACAAATACACTAGATCCTGACAGTAATGTGAGAACTTAAGCTGACACTAATATGTTCTTCATTTCTTGGAAGTTGTGCTCACACTCATCACTCCACTGAAAAAAATTGGCACACTTTTATGTCATTTTAGTGAGTGGTCCAGATATATAGGAAAATCCCTTAACAAAACGCCGATAATATCCTATAAGACCCAAGAAGCTATAGATTTTAATCACATTCGTCGGTCATGGCCAATGAATAACATCTTCAATCTTCTATGGATCAACAAGAACTTCATTGTTGGAGATGACATGCCCCAAGAAAGTAACCCAATCAAGCTAGAACTCGAGCTTGCTGAATTTTGCATATAATTTTTGCTCTCTCAGTGTACTAATATGATTATAAGGTGTTCTTAAACCAAAAATTTGTCAATGAAAACAATCACAATGTGATCTAGAAATGGTTTGAATACCTGGTTCATTAAATCCATAAAGGCTATAGGGACATCGATCAAGCAAAAAGACATCACCAAAAACTCATAGTGCATGAAGCGTGTATGAAATGCACCCTTCGTAATATCCTCTTTGATTTTGAGTTGGTGAGAATCCTATCAAAGATCTATCTTGGAAAACACTGCGACATCTTGTAATTGGTCAAATAGATCATTAATCCTTGGTAACGAGTACCTATTCTTCACGATCACGTTGTTTAATTTCCTATAGTCAATACACAATCTCATGGCTTCATCATTCTTTTTTCATGAATAAAATCGAAGCTTCCCACGGTGATACACTTGGATGTATGAATCCCTTGTTCAATAATTCTTATAGTTGTATCTTTAGCTCCTTTAACTTAGTTGGTGCCATGTGACAAGGAGTAATCAAAATAGGCTTGGTTCTAGGTGCTATATCAATAACAAACTCGATCTCCCGATCTAGTGGTAATCCAAGAAGATCTTCTAAAAACATATTAATGAACTCCCTCATAATGGGAATACACTCAACATTTTTTCCCTTCTTCATTTCATTGACCTCATAAGCCACATACTCTTTCCAACCGTTATGAAGTAGGTTACTGACTTAGATGGCGGAGATAAAACTAGGGAATAAACTCGTACGTACTCCTTAGAATAGAAACTTAGTCTAGTCTGGGGTCCTAAATACCACCTCTTTCGTGTAACAGATCACAGTGGCATGATAAGATGCTAACCAATCAATTCCTAGAATGACATCAAAGTATTTCATGTCTAAGAGTATCAGATCAGCTATCAATTTATGCCCATCAATGACTATCCCAAAAGACCTACATACAGTGTTTGTAACCATGGTTTTTCTTAATATTATGGATACATACAGATCCTCGTCTAGTGGTATGTGGGTAGTGGTGACATGCCTCACAAAATTATAAGATATAAAGGAATGTGTGGAACCTGGATCAATGAGTATGTGTGCGGTATGATCAAAAAGTGAAAGACTACCTATGACCATAATCTTAGACACCTCAGCGTCCTGCTTAGTGATAACATAAACTTTGGCTCAAGTCATCGGCCTAGCTCCCACATTAGTGGGTTAAGCAGTAAAGTCCTTCTTCTAAAGAGGATAGTCACGATCATATCACCCACCTGGCCACATTTGCAGCATGCTCCAACCTCCCTAAACCATGGTCCAAAGTGTGGCTTTTGGCATTTCAGCCATGTCTTGGCCACTCGCTTTGTCTCAACCTCTCGGGAACTCTCATAAAACCATCGCAGCTAGTAGCTTACCTCTTACAAAACCCAATAAGAGGAAGTTGGCTCCTTTCATGTTCCATTTGTCTCTATAGCTCATAACAGTCCTACTATAATAGTTCTATCGTCTCAACAATATTCACGAAAAACCTGAGTCGCAAAGGTGTTATCCGTGTGTGAATGGATGGTCACAACCCCTTCTGAAAACTCTTAGCCTTACCCTCATTGTCAAGAATTAAGTGAGATGCTCAACGAGACAACTCAATAAACTTTGCCTTGTATTGAAGCACTGACATGCTACCTTGCACAAGACCCATAAACTCAACCTCCTTTTGGTCTCTAATACTCGCTGGGAAGTAGTTGGTGTGAGAAGAATCTAGAAACATTTCCCAAGTTAAGGGTTCTCTATCATAAACCAAAGTATGCTTGGCATCTCGCCACCAATGTTTTGCCTCACTACGAAAAAAAAAAAGTGGCCAGATGCACCTTATGGTCCTTGGGATAGTTCATTACTTTGAAGATCTTCTCAATTTGCATTAACTAAGCCTCATCCTCCATGGGATTAGAAGTGCCATGGAACTCAGGAGATCCCATTCACTAGAACCTTTAAACAATCCTATCCTCACGCTAAACCTCCTTGTCTCTATGCAGTACACTTCCCCGCTACATGCTCATGGACTACATCAGTCAAACTATGAATAGCCTCCCAAACATCAGCCGAGCCATGATTTTCTGGCGGTGGAGTGTCTGGACCAACTCTAGTACTCCTCCTAGGTGGCATTCTCACCTACAAGCACCAAAATGACAGTTAAATACTTGAATCCATCGAAATTGTATCATGTATAAAACACTCTAACCCCACAAATCAAATAATCCTCAACATCAATTTTTTCTAACTTATCAATATCAAAATGAATCTCCCAAAATAAGATCATCTCCAAACATGATGAGTCTACAGAATCCAAACATGACTACTCTGATACCAACTCTGTCATGCCCTGAAACCCACACGCATGAATCAGAGTATAATATAGGATAAACACATGTACAAAATCATGGATCTCGGAATGTGGCATTATTCTTTCCTAGCGAAAGGAGTCCTTACTTATCTAAAATTATAGCATCTATCTATATATTTTTTATTCATTCTTATTCTTTGTCCAATCAAATATCCTCAATTACCAATAAACAATTATAGCAGAAACTAAACCATAGAGTAACATTTATCATCATCGAGTGCAGTGGAAATATAACTAGTAATCTCCAAACATCTATAATGAATGAACAACTAATCTCCAGTCTAAACATATCCATGAAGGTCAAAACAATACCACTAAAGGCCATCCAACTAACCAACTGATGCAACGGACAAAGAAGAAGAAGAAATCTTCTAAAAATATTATTAATTTTGATATCCTTCTTGCGAACTACAATGCCATATAAGTACTAGTTCGTGTTAACATGAAATTAGGGTAGCAAATAATGAAAAAAAGGAAAAAATGCATAAAACAGATTTTTACTATAAATAGTAAAAATGCCCTTTCCAAGGCCTAAATGATGGAATTTGGCTTATAAACAAAAAGTCCATGATTACATGGATCTTGAAGATCTCGTCATTTCCTTTCAGACTGCCAAATTTCATGTAATTTTGACACTTTCCATAAATAGCAAAAATTGTGCCAATTATGCCAAATTCTACTGACTCTTGCCCTTCTTGTGAAGATCTTTTCTGTCAAGATATTCCAGCGCCATTAATTTAGAATCTGACAACTTAGCATCTGTCGACCCTTCTATGTCACCAACATAGTATCCATTATCTTATCACACTCAAAGATACTAGATAACCAAATCAAATCTTGTCTCAAATAATCCATGTTTCATACATGAATGTGCTGAAAATAAAAATTAAACAGAAAACAAATAAAAGAGATGGTCCTCTCGTCCCAAAAAGCCAACTATGAGGCCGAACCTGCAAGAAAGCATGTATAATAGAGTACCATTTGAAATGGTATTAAAAATATGGATAACTTAAAGCCTATGAGAGAACATACATAATTTCTTACAGAGTAAATCAAAGTATGCACCAGTGTAACTCACTAGTAAATTGGAACATGCGTAACATATATGAATCAAACTAGCCAAAACAATGATCAATCTTTAATAAACGTGTTAGAAGTACTAAAGCTACATCAAACAAAAGTCCATAGTTGAAACAAATAATGTATAGCTCAAAAGGGAAAGTGCAACATGCAATGTGAATGCTTACTTAAAAGAACTCATATGTATATAAGCCTTAGCACCTCTCAAATAATTTGTCTTAGCTAATAGATATCCAAACCATATGCATGCTTAAGAAATCCCAATACATCCCACAATCTCACATAACCCATGAAGGGTTTCTGACAAACACACATTGGATCAAATAAGATCAACCCATGTAGGGTCTCTGAAATAAACCTCGTCAAGACACCTCGTATTGCATCAAACAAATTATCCCATATAGGGCCTTTGTAAGGTCTCTAACAAAATTGAAATCTCATATGTAATGGTGGGAAACTAGTGTCATCTTCACCTATTGATGAGACCTGATGATTGGGTACATAAAAGAGGTTATAAGAGCGTTATAGCATGCAAAAATCTTCTAGGGCATCAAGGGTGGTCTGCTAAAATTTCCTTGGATAAGGATGAATTGGTCCACTAATATTTTCTTAGACAAAAATAATATGGTCTGCTAAAATTCTCCCAAACAAGGGTTTGTGGGAAACTAGTGTCATTTTCACCTATTAATGAATCCTGATGATTGAGTCAAAACCAAATCTTCGGATATAGAATGGTACTTTAAAATCCATTCATATATAAAATAATATATAAATGCATAATGATAAAATGCAAGATATGTCCATGTAGTAAAAACTCATATATGAAAATATGTAAGGCTTATGCTTATAACTAAACAGAAAGTAATAACTCCTACTCACACTAAAACCAAATGTTGGAATTCCTCTTCCAGCTTCCAAAACCAACAAGATAAGAGTCCCAACAAGACATGTAAATGTAATGATGCTAGTATGAAGCTCATTGGATTTAATTTAAGTGGATATAGTCAAGTGGGAAGCATAATAATAGCATCAATGACCAACTAGCATATGAAATAAAATGACAACAAGGCTTGGAACCAATTAAATTAAGAAGAGACTACCAACTAGAAATAATGATATAGATAGAAATCCCAAGTATAGGAAAATGAAGGGAAACATCAAGCATATAGAGTAAAAATCATTCCCTTGGAATTTCACAAGGATTCAACCTTCTTACATTCAATCATAAAGAATACAACTATATGGGTAAATTTGAACATGACCCATTAATAGTAGGACACGGGGATGAATAAATTTTAAATAAAGCATGCCCAAATCTGAGTGGAAATTGAGTTAAGGGAATACAACTATATGGGTCAACTTGAACATGACCCATTAATTAATCTTGTCAAAGTGGGTTGATCGCATTGACCCAAAACACAATTAAACTAAACCCTAACCCGCTAATTTTGTGTTGGGTTCATATCGAGTTTACGGGTCATGTCAAACATTGCCATCCTTAGACCAATGACCTGTTAGCAGGCACAGGTGTTACATTTGTGGCAACTTGTGTAATAATTGTTTGAGAGGTCGAGATGACTTATTTGTATTGTTTTTAATGGTGTTTGAAATATAGGAAATGGGTTAAAAGGAAAAAAGTTGGTTATTTTTTTTCTTTAAAAATGAATTAACGGCATGCATTGCATGCTATAAAAAAACTTATATATGGCATGCATTTGCATGTTTTGTATGCTCAAGATCATAGATGGCATGCACATGCACTATGTACTATGCATGTCATGTATGTTCGATATCATAAACGGCATTTGCATGCATGCCATGAATGTAAAATTTTTAACTTGAAAATAACTTATAACGATGTTCATTGAATGTAATGAAAACAAATTTTACACCATGAAAATAACTTTTAACGGCGTCATAGCAAGTTGTGAGAATACTTTTATATAGCGTGCAAAAAAACTGTCAAATGTGTTTTTTTCTGCATATATTTTTTCTTAATTTTCACAACATTCCTTACATACTATTTATACTAGATGACTTTTTACAGTTGTCCATCACACGATATTTTGATGCACATCGTGAAAGGTCATTAACGGTGTGTATTGCATGCCGTAATAAAGTATTTTTGTTGTAATGTTAGAAAAGTAGATTGATATCATAACTTCGAAGAAAAGGAAGTTTGATTGGGTTATAAATATACATCCTTGTTTAGCTAGTAAAGCTAATTTCGCTGCATGGAGATCCCTAAAACCCATTCCTCCCGCTTTCTTGGGTAAACAAAGTTGGTCCCACTTCACCCAATGAATATGCCTCTCAATACCTTTATGGCCCCACCAAAATAATTGTTGTTTCTTATTAATGTGGTCACATATGGTTTTTGGAATGAGGAAACATGGCATTGTGAAGGATAGAATCGCAGAGATCACCACCTTCAAGAGAATTTCTTTCCTTGTTGGGGACAGTAATTGAGCTTTCCAACCTATAATCTTTGCTTCTGTTATGGCTTACAGGAAATTAAACATCTTAATTTTTCTTCTTCCAATATTAGAGGAAAGGCACAGATGCTTGCTTGGACTACGGCGGCAGATTTTAATTCCTATCATATGGCTCGAAGCTTCAGCTTGGGAAAGTGCTGTAGACAAAATTTCTAATTAAACCGAGAAGAAACAGGTAGGGAGACAAGTGGTTCCCTTGATGGAGGCCTCTCATTTATTTTAAATTTACAATCCTTGGCTCCATTGATTAATAGTTGGTATGAAGGTCTGGAAATACATTGAAAAATCCAACGAGCACATAGTAGCCATCAGATTGCACCACTCAACCTAATCATATGCCTTATTCATGTCTAATTTCAAGGTCATAAGGTGAGTTTTTTGCATATGGCTACTCATATGATGGAAGATTTCATAGGCTAGAAGAATATTATCGGATTTGAGATTACCATTCAGAAAAGCAGATTGAGTAATTCTAGGAGATAAGTTCACCAATCACATTCTTTAGCCGATTAACCAATAGTTTTGTGATAACTGTAGATGACATTACATAGGTTAACAGGTCTGAAGTGAGTAGGTTCAGCTGGGTTGTGTTTTTTAGGAATGAGAATCAAGTAAGTGTCATATTTGAATTCTCCAAAGAGAGTTCCCCATGCAGGAAGTCATGTACCATTGAATTGAGATGGATTATAGCCGCCACAAGCTGTTTTTTCCAATTGGTGGGACTCTCATGCTCAGAATCTCATGAGGAATTTTTTTTACGTGTGTCATGCAGGAAGCCAGGGAGCAGATTGGAAAATTTCTCTCGGCCTATGCACAGTACTTTAACATTGCAATTGGTACCTAATAACATTATATTAAAGGAGACCGTGATCATAAGGGTAATACTTAATCCTCAATACATAAGTCATGATTCAATGAGAAGCCCCTCATGTAAGGATTGACTTTCATTAACCGTCCTATTCGTGTTAGAGGGGGGCTCAAGCCCATACGATACAAAGTTAATTTTAATCCAAGTATCCAACATCCAAAAGTATTACCTTACATGAGGCTCGTTCCCTCAGTTAAATCAAATTCATACATACTTCGCTACAACTCCATATAAATGACAACCAGATAATGAGCGGCACGTGTGTTTATTATAATTTGTAAACAAACAAACAATATTCTTTCTAGTAACAACATATTAGTGGTGCTAATCAATCCTGGATTCTGAGCGAAACACCCACTAGACACAAACAATAAAAGGGTAGTGGTAGATATGGGTCATATGGCGCATCCAGACCTAAACCAAACCTTTTTTTTTTTCTTTTTTCTTTTTTTAAGATAAATGAAGACACATGATTGAGTAAATAGCTTGCTGAGCGCTGCTCTTATCGATAGGAGGGAAGAGGAAAAGACTGACTATAGGTGCCGCTCCGTGTCAAGCAACGCTTGTGTCACGGGCTGGGTGGAGGAAATACGCGCGGAATTACTACTTTATGCACAAAATCAGCGCCACAGTCAATGGCTGTGTGAATGGGCTTAGTTTTCCCCCAACAAGCCCGCTGCACAAACAACACAAGAAGATCGTAAAATAAAGAATATATATATATATATTTTTTTCAATTTCACAAATAATAATAAACATTTTTTTAATATTGATAATAAAAAAGAAAAATTCTTACGTCTCAGTGGTAATGGTGGCAGTAGTAGCTATCATCTTGGAGGGGAAACAGAGAATAATTAAGAAAACAATTAAGACGACTCTAACCATCTTTCTCGAGGAAAAGAAGAACAAGAATAAAAGGTGAAGTGCTCTTTGAATCTATGAGTGAATGATGGATGGCATTGTGGCTAGAATTTATAGCAGATTTTCATTTTATAACGATAATAACTATAATAATAGTGATGATGAGGAAAAAGAAAATTATGTAAATGACAAAATCTTTATGTTGTTTTCATAGACTAACATGGTATTTGACTGTTTCCACTCTTAGAAATGTCTTTGATGGTTATATATAACAATAACGTAGCATATAAATCTACAATCCCTCCAATAGAATCACAAATTGAACGTTGGAATTAAAACCTCTTGTTGATTAATTAAAAACCCTAATGACCTCAAATATAGCTTATGATGATTCCCGAATCACAAGCGTCCCAGTACCAGTTAGATGGTTGTACAGTTGGCTAGGATCTCCGGCAAAAGAGTCCTTACAAGATAAAGCAAAAGAGCTATGACACCGGTGGGGTGCCAGCCTCAACCTCTCTGATAATCAAGTCAGATAGGAATAGCTATTGAATGCAAAATTCTTGCTAAGGTTATTTTTCTCATACCTGTTGAGCTAAACATTCCCTCTATTTATAGGTTCCAAGTAGATGCATATCAGGTAAGATTCCACCCGGATCTCCTGGTGTCGATCATGGCTGCTTCCCAGATTTGGTGTGGTATATCTAGAGTAAATATGTCATTTCCGTTTTAATCTATTAGCGTAGTGGTTTTCTCTTATTTTGTCTCTTTTCAATCTGTTAGGCTAGCTATAAGGAACATTTTTTTTGTAGCAACTTCTACATTGGTCTTATCTCTTTATAAATATAGAAGATAAGACTCCTATTTTTTCTACGCAGTTGAGATCTTTCATGATCTTTGGCGCTGGATAGTTGGCTGTGGGGTGACTTCCTTTTCTTGGTGCCTAGTTATTCAGAACTCAAAATATGCTCTAGAACTCATCCCGGAGATTTGGGGGTATCAGGCATTAGGAGGGAATGATGACTTGATAGGACATCCCCTGGGATTTATTCCCCAGCTCCTTTACAAGCTTTCGATGTCAGATGGTCGTTGAATAGCAGAACCTTTCTTAGGTGGCCTCACTATCCTTCATGTTGCTATCACAATCATATCCTTCCCGGGTGTTACAGCTTCAGGGCCTTAGTAGGTTTCTTTAATAAGGACTCCCAGGTTAGTTTCTTAGGTAAAAAAACAACCCCCTCATTCTCAAGTCATGGGTAACTTGAATCGAGAATATGAATAATTTTTTACCTTTATTATTCATTTCGGCAGTTGTTTTTGCTTTTCATTTATTGAAGGTGCATTAATCATGGTCAAACATTATGATGGAGTTTCATTTAATGCGCTATGATAGCCGAGGAGGCTTGCTTGTGCCATTCATGGGTCATGTCGAACGTCACGTCTCGCGGGCATCCTAACGCAATTGGACGAATGGGATTAAGCCCCATGCTCATCTCAAGATTCGAGAACCATTTCAACTCCCAAGGTGATCATAACACTTTGATACCCCCTAGATGGATGACACGTGTAGGGTCGAGGGTTACGCATTTTGCTTATAAATACAATGTTCGAAGGCCATTTCAGTTTCCTCTATTAGTTTGACCCTCACTCTGTTGCTCTACATATTTTCCTTGGGTGATTTCCAGTGAGTTTCCTGCACTCTGGCAGTTGTCGTCTAGTATATTTCATCTAGTTTTCAAACTCCGGTGGTCATCTTCTAGTCTATTTCATCCAATTTCCAAGTTTCCAGGTATTTTACTTTGAGTCTGTAGTTACTCTATTTTTTGTTTGGTCATTTTCCTTCCCTTTCCTCTTCTTGTTATTCTACCCAATGATGTTCGGGGATAGTGTTGACCATATGGTTGACGGCACCGATGACTTGATTGAGTTTTGACAAAACTCCCCCGAGCAGGCCACTAGGTCGGCTCCTCTTGATGACCTAGCAGTAGTAGGGGAGATTGCTCGCAGGCAAGAGTTTGTCGTTGTTGGTTACGCATCCAAGTTGGAGTAGCAGACCCTAACCTAGTATTGGGGGACTTACCTTATCCCTGAGGAGGTTATCCTTACTGCCCCCAAGAATGTTTTGGCCTTCAAGGCCTCTGCTAGTAGCCTAACGTTGTACGAGCAGGCTTTTTTGGCCGATCTTCGTTTTTCGGTCTCTTACTTCCTTAGGGACTTATTACACTATCTCGGTCTAGCACTAGGACAGTTAAAGCCAAACGTCTGGAGGATAGCCCTAGGATGTTTGGTCATATGAGAGCTAAATTTTGAGGGGAAGTTCCACCTTACCCTCAACAAGTTCCTCCACTGTTACTGTCTTAAGGAGTAGGAGCCGAGATGGTGGTATTTCTCGAGCCAGGATCTGATAACTACTCTAGTGACCGGCCTCTCAAGTTCCAACAATAGATGGAGGAGCCGCTACTTTTTTTACCTCTGGTGAAGGCTGGGAGTTCCCCCGAGGGGAGATTCCTCCCGTGAGGTTTAACAAGGGCTAGGCATCGGGTGTTAGCTCTGTAGGTGAGTCTTGTACTTTTGTGTCCTTTCTTTTTTTTTCTTCTTTTTTCTTTTTATCTTATTTATTCCATTGTGTTAGTCTCAGACGTCAATGACCTTTCCCCAGAGAAGGAGAATGCCTCCGAGATGTTGCGAACTACCTAGTTCACGCTTATCCCAACCTTGTGACCCTTGGGAATCTATTTAGGTTCGATTTTGGTCCCAACCTAGGTAATTTTTATGTTGCTTCATCGTTTTTAAAATTTTTCCCCTTCTTTTTTTTTTTACTTAAGCATTTTCTAACCTTGAGTTGCTAATGTTTTGCAACAATGAGGCCCGATAAGAGGTTCCTAGCCCAAGCCAAACAGGTCAAGGCGTCAGGATAGGGGGATTTGGTCTTCAAGAAGAGGAAGAGGACCCTCGTTTGAGAGGGGTCCTCCCAGACTGAGGATTAAGCTCCTGGGGCTAATGCTACTTAAGCCCGAGTCCCCAAGGCAATCCCTACCTCGGTTCAAAACACTTCCTCCATCCCCATCGTGGATCTAGAGAGTGAAGCCACCTGGTTTCCCACCTTGTCACACTACAGGGGAAGACTTGGCGACCCCACCCAAGGCCACAGCTATAACGGTCACATCCCTGATAACTTCTTCTCCTCGGGCGACTGTGACCCTCAAGGCGACTGTTGCTAGACCCAACCCTTCCTTTACCCAGGACAAGGGTCAGTCCTCGGTGAGACCCTTGACTTGGCTATCTATGTCAGGTAGTGGGGTGGAGTACTTTCTCGAGGGCATTCTAGCTAGCGACCTTGTTACCCTGAAGACCCTCTCCTCTACCGCTCTGCACTGTGAGATGCTATTCTACATGGATACGGTAAAAGAATTTCTTTTATACTTTTATTCTTTACCGACATGTTTATGGCCTTGCAGACCACGGTCTTAATGGCAGTCTCTATCCAGAGGTTCAGAACTGGTGAGAAGGCCCAGGCTGAGCTCTAAGGTCAGCTTGTTAAAGCTACCCAGGAACTCGATATTATTCGTGCTGGCACCGAGGCCCAGATCAAGGCTCTGAGGGAGAAGCCCTAGTGGGTGAAGGGGACAAATGGGAACATATCACTCGAGCTGTTGGGGATAAGGCCCAAATCAGTGAGCTGACCCAGCACATGCGGTCAGTTAAGGAGGAGGCCACTCGAGCCAAGTCTGAGCTTGGGTATGAAAGGAGTCATCACCTTGAGATGGAGGGATCGTTTATGGTGACCTTGGAACAAACTGTGACAGCGAACGTGGCCGAGGCAGTAGCTCTTGATCCGGTTTAGGCTGAGAAAGAGAGGGATCGGGCCGTTGATGCTACAGTCAAGAGCTATAAGTCCTTCGAGTCCCTTCAAGTCGTGAAGGTCGGGTGCTTCCTTGTAGGCTTTGAGGAGTTTAGGAAGTAAGCTTCCCAGGCCTTTCCAGATTTAGACTTCATGCCCTTCGACCCAGAGGAGGAAGAGGAGGGATGAGAAGAAGGAGAGGGGGTAGAGGGTGTTGGGACCGACGGAATTCCGGCAGTCGAAGCCGACTGGCCCATCCACGGCGATCGGAGTACCAAGATTTCCCGGAGCCCACCC
>JAOXJP010248902.1:0-22241 GCA_025762735.1 Platanus orientalis
GAATCAGCCCAAACGGATGAGTTTTGACCCTACAAAATATGACCTAAAGAGAAAAAACGGGATTACAACTTTGATTTGAAAACTCCTAACTATGTAAGGACTCTAAAATTAATTAAAAAGAAATAGAAGATAATGTCTAACATTAAATCCTAATAAAACTCTAATTTAAACTAAAGATAATGTTGCTCCAACAACTCCAAATTGAAACAAATTTCTTCCATCTTGATGTACTCCTTGTAGACCTTCACTTGTGGACCCTACTTACCCCATGTGTGGGTCCCACCTTATTCTCCATGTCTTCATCAACTTCACTTGGGAATTGGGGCTGGTGGTGGTGGAGGGTAGCCTTACTGCCTTATGAAAGGTTTGGTCTCTCCATAGATTGACCATATATCTATGGATCTTGTAAGAGAGGTTTCGATATTGGAATTGATGCACAATGCTTTCCTCTTTCTTTTTTCTTCCCTTCTTGTACGCCTCTTGTATAATTCAATAAAGTTTTCATCGTATTAATAAAAAAACTATACCTGTAAGCTGGTTTTGGACATATGAGAATTTTAATTTTTAGAGCCCCCCTCACTTAATTCAAGAACTTTTAAGGGCTGGCCTCTTTTAGAGATGGAGAGGTATATTGATGGTTCACTGCAAGCAAGGCTTCCTTGTTATGCTGGTTTCTATTCGGTTTTTGAACGCTTTGGCTTCATTATTTGCATTCTTTGTTTATGACGCTATCTAGGGTTTAAGTTATTGGTCCGTCGAGATGGGTGCCTATTGGCCTTCTCATCTTGGTCACCATTCTAACATATTTTTGAAGAGATTTCTGCACAACTCAACTCAACTCAACTCAACAAAGCCTATCCCAATGTGTGTGTGTGTGTGTGTGAGAGAGAGAGAGAGAGAGAGAGAGAGAGAGAGTAGTTATTTCAATTGATTTTGCTGTCACTAGCCGAGGTGCTGGTGTGCTAAATCTCAAGTATCTCATCTTTGTTTAGGCCTTGATGGAGTTGGATAGCAAGTCCAAGTTCTGGGATTTTGTATTATCCTGGTTATCCTCTCTAGTATTATATATTCATATCACAATGACTACAAATGATCTTTAGATTAGAACTTAGATGATACTGTATTTATTTTTTGTTTGCGAAGGGTATCCTGGTTGTCCTCTCTAGTATCATATATTCATATCACAATGACTACAAATGATCTTTAGATTAGAACTTAGATGATACTGTATTTCTTTTTTGTTTGCGAAGGGTATCTGATGATCCTTTATCGTCTTTTAATGCGATTAATAAGGGGAAGCCACTCCTTAAAGTGAACATGTACTCAAATAGCTTTATTATTCATGTCATCTAGGGGGGAGGGGGGGTGCTCTATTGTAGTGAACATGTACTTAAACGAGCTTATTCTTTTCTAAAGTTTTTTTTTTCTTAACACTCATAATGGATCCTATTCATGCCACCTGGGGGTTGTATTGGGTCTTTTGGTAATCCAAAGGGACTATTTTTCATGGGGGGGATCTCTAGATGTCATTTGTGACGAGGATTGAACTGTCTTATCATTTTCATGTTGATTGGTATGATAAAAAGGTTATTGATATTTTCTACTAGTTTTACTTGTCCTTCCCTTTCTAAAATAAACTAAGAAAGGACAAACACTACAATTCTTTCCTTTGGCTTGACCTATAGAATTGCTTCCCCCCTTCATTAAGTTTATCTTTCAATGTAGTCAAAGGCACCAGAATACTTTTAGGTGATGGGGATTGCCTTGCCCAGGCAATGTGCTAGGCGGTCATAGTTTGATTTAATTCATTAATTAAAAAATTAAATATGCAACAAGCAATGATTAAAATAGCCGATAAAAGATAATCTAAATATTATACTAACTAGCTTGATGTTCCCTCTACAATTTTATAAAGGATGCTGTTAGATAAGATGGAAGGGAGAAAAAGAGAATCCTAGAGGAACTTTTCTTCCACCTATTACAACCCTTTTGTAATACCTTTTTTTTGATCAATAACAAAGAGGATTTTATTGAGACAAAGGAGAGAAGAGAAGAGTGCAAAGAAAAGCTTGGGTTCATTGAAAGGAATTGGTAAGAAAGCCATTGGGTGTAAAGTGTGAACAAGCCACAAATTCAAAGCAAAAGCCAATTAAAGTTAGCAAGTCATGCTGAGACTTAATGGGAAAGGATGTGATGGCAGCCCTTCATGCTTTCCATGAAAAAAATCACTCGTGCAGAAGCCTAACTGTTGCTTTTGTTTCCCTTATTCTTAAAAAGGGAGGGGCGGTTGAGATCAGGGTTATCTGGCCTATCAGCTTGGTGGGGTGTTTGTAGATCTTATCCATCTTGCTACGCGGCTTAGAGACAATCTCCCGGGTGTGATCTCTGTTTCTCAGAATGCCTTTGTTCCAGGTAGATAGATAACTGACTGTTCCTTGTTGGCCAATGAATGTACAGATGCAAGAATAAAGTCCGGAAAGGCAGGGTTTTTTTGTAAAATTGATATGGAGAAGGCATACGATCACATTAACTGGAACTTTCTTGACCAGATTCTCTAAAGGATGGGATTTGGCGAGCTATGGCAGAACTGGATGAAAATTTGTGAGACTTTGCCTTCCTTTTCCATTTTGGTAAATGGATCACCTAAAGTAATTTTCAAGGGATGTTGGGGTCATGGACAGGGGGATCCGTTGTCTCCTTATTAGTTTATTATTGTGGTGGAGCTTCTTAGCAGGCTGGTCAAGAAAGCTGAATGTGTTGGGTTGATAGAAGGTTTTCATCCTTGCGAAAGGAGTCCCTTGGTACCTCTCATCCAATTTGCTGATGATTCCTTATTGTTGATGGGAACCAATCTGGAGTTTTTTTCCACAATTTTAGAAGCATTTTGTTGATTTTGGAAATGGTGACAGGGCTTAAAGTGAACATGAGTAAATCAAAGTTGCTCCCGGAATCTCTGTAGGCAATGTGCTTAACATAGATGAGTTGGCCTTGATCCTGGGCTATGAGGTAGAGGCCCTTCTCTCTTCTTATTTAGGGCTCCTGCTTGGAGCGAAGGCTTCCTCAAAAACCATATGGAATCAGATTATAGAAAGAATGGAGAGGAGGGAGGCTCACTGGTTGGAAAGGTAGACACCTATCCAAAGGAGGTCAATTGGTCCTTTTGAGGAGTGCTCTCTCTTCTCTCGAGCCTTCCTATTTACTATCTCTCGTTGGTCGAGTTCCTATTATGATAGAAACAATAAAGATTTGAGAGTATGGAGAGCTTTTCCCACAGTGGTGGTATGTATTATATGGCAAGAAATAAATTAACGAGTTTCTGATAACAAAGCCTCGGAGCTGCAATTGCTGCCAAATCAAGCATTGACTTTATTGTACGCGTGGCTGTCACACATAAAGACATTCTTGGAAGTATCTTTGCATTAATGGACCTTTGATTGTGATCGGGATGTATTTTTGTAATATCTCTTTGGACAGGGATGTAATCCTCATGTATTCCTCTTATGAATAATATTATCTTTGCTGATAAAAAAGAAGAAGAAAAGATTTGAGAGAAAATGATTCATGTTTAAATGGTTTGAGTTGGTTTTAATACTGGCTTTCAACCTGACACAACCCTCCTCTTTTATCTGGGCTTGGGATTGGCAATGTCTAAAGATACAAACATTGGAGCTTAGGTGTAGCACCGATAGGTGATAAAATGAGGGAAAGGCGACTGAGATGGTTTGGTCATGTGCATTGAAGACCAATGAATGCACCATTAAGGAGTGAGACGATGCAAGTTGAAGGTGAAGGACAAGGGGAAGGCCAAAATTGACCTGGGTTGAAGTAGTAAGGAGAGACATGGCAGCTTGTAATTTAACGGCAGATATAGCCCTAAATAGAGTGGAATGGCGGAACAGGATTCATGTAGCTGACCCCAAATAGTTGGGATAAGGCTCTTTATTGTTGTAGTTGTACTGCTCTCTGGAAAACCCAGAATTCCCATTCTCTTCTTCACTTTCCATCAACCCATCCTATTTCTCTTCAACAAACCCATCGGCCACATCATTACTACCCTCCCTTTTTGTTTCTTCCATCAAACCCTCACATATTATCTCTAAAGAACTGTGGCTCCTTGTCCCTTCTTTGTTTTTCTTAAAACCTGTAAGAAAACCTAAGCCCAACCATCCTGAATCCCATAACCTTCAATACCCCATCATCAATCCCTAATCTCTGCAACAAATTCTTATACTACATTACCTTAACCTGGCTGCAGCAGAGAACTTTCCTTCTCTGATTTATAGCATCACTAGAGAAAGGGTTTTTGTGTCCTGTTATTGATGACAGCCACAGAACTTGACATTGATTGAGCAAGAACTTCTCTGTCTCAAAGAACTGGCAACAGACCTGCAGAATATCAATCCCGCCTGCTGCCACTGCCATGTAATTCTGAACCAGTGTAGCCTACCACACTTACATATTCCTTTTATCTCTACACCCGAGAGTCTTTATTTTCGTTAAACTATTGCTGATTGAGTTTATTATCATTGTGTGTTGGTTGATTCCTGGTTAACTGGTAGGTCATATTATATGCACTAGATCTGACCACTGTTTAATTCTTTGTTTGGTTCAATTTTGGTGTCTTGAGTTACATTATTATTTGATTTTGGACCTGTTCTTGAAGTGCGCTGATCAGGGAGTAGGAATCTTGTTCATTCTTCCTCATTGCTCAGTGTATTTTCTTTAAATCTCTTATTGCATCTGATTTCACAAGTATGCTGCACCAATTTTGGTATCAGAGCCAGGTTCCAACTAGTTCCTACTTAGTTGGAGTCCTTGGGAATATATTCAGAGTTCAGCTATCCAAGGATTGATATTTTGGTTTAGTGCTTGCTGCCCTATATTCACATCAGTGTGGATGTTCGAGGAACCCATCAGATCTGCCAGTAATTGCTTGCTGTCCAGACTCCAAACATACCACAATGCTGAATGTCCCAAGACTATCTTCTCCTACCCACGATTTGACTGGGATAGATTCTCTGGTGTGAAAATTCAGTGCAATAATTGATCACGCCTGCTACTTCCCTGTACTGGACCTCCTGAGTATGACAGCTTGCCATTTGGGAGAAAGCATACATGATGGATTACTGACTTTTATTACTCCTGTGTGGTGCTGATTAATTCCTGGACATACCCTCATCTGTTGGTGTTGCTGCTGCTCCTAAGGAACCACCCTAGAGTGGTTATTGCTACAGAGACTAGTGTTGATTGCTGCTGAAACTACATCTCTGAACAGAGGTGATATCTGACTGCCCAATGTTTAATAAAGCACAGAGTGCTCAGATCATATAACTCATTGGGTGTTCTATTTGTGCTATCACCAATAGACTCTAGGCTGAAGACTGACTCCAGCAGTTCTGTACAATGTTGATTAAGCACTTAAGTGCTTGCTGCATAACCCTGTTCCAAATTTTATCACCCTGCGGCTGCAAGTAGTTCATTCCTGTGTACGCCTGCTTCCCTATTGAAAAGGAGACCTACATGATTGCTGCTGATTTATTATTGACCGAGTGTTAGAAGTCTATATAGCAGACCTGCTGCCAATAGTACACTAATGGAGATGTCTTGCTGAAGAATCCACCCAGGGTAATAGGGATACCCAATTGCTGAGTGCTTGTTCCTGTACAACTTGCCATTTGCCTGAGACCTCTTAGCTTTGATGATTTGCTGCAGAATGATTCCAGCAGCTACATACTGTGACTCAACACTTGGATGCTTGCCGCCAGAACTCCTATAGATTTACTGTTGAAACTAGTTTACTTGGATATCAGACTTGCTGTTCCAAAAATTTCATCGAATTGATACTTGTATACAATTGCTTGTTGCCAAGATATTCCACAGGGCTGCTGCTCACTAGCCACCACAGACTTGGTGCTCAGCACATTATTGGTTATAGCCTGAGACTCCTCTATAGGTAGGATTCTTCGGGTTATTATTCAGCCATGTTCAACTACTCTTTGGTTAGCTGACATAAAGTCAATGGGTTTCACGGTTAAGTACCATTCACTTTTCCTCATGGAAAGCTTATTGTGGTTTTAGTCAGTGACCAATATGAGGATAATTTTATTTCCCGTGATAAGGCCGAGAGACTTTTAGGATCATTTTGTTATCCTAAGGATGGGCACTTCCTTATTCAATTTGGGCAAGGAGAGTACATTGATAATACTGAGTGCTATTTGTATAAACCTATTTTAAAGAACTATAAATAAGTGTTAGTAAAGAAGTGGTTGGAAGAGAAGAAGGATACTTTCAACAAGGTCACTAATATTCTTCGGATTTGTGATTGGGGAGTGTATTATCGTTTCCAAGTGAAGCCTATTAGTGTGGTGCCAAATGTTCAAGACTGGAAAGATAAGGTTCAAATACTCCATGACACGTACCACCTTGCTAAGCAGATGAAGAGTGAAGAGTTTACTGATTCCAAGCCTGAGGTTATAGTGCATGATGTTGAGTAACAAGTTGTGGAAAAGTCTGAGATTGAAGTCCAAGAAATTGAAGAAAATGCCAAAGATGAAGACACTAAAGTAGAGTATGCTGATGTGACTTGTGACGAGTTGATTGAAGAGCCAGTGTTGATCACAGACGAACGTCATGTTGCTGCCCCAGTTTGTGACCAGCCATCTGACAGGAAGCAAGTACTTGATCAGGATTAGATTCAGCCTATTCTGATGGTTATGCCAGTTCAAAAGTCAGTGGTGTTTTCGAATATTCTTGATCCAGTCCTTGACATACCAGAAGTGGAAGGCCAAGTGCAAACACATGCGGACTTATGGCCTCTTGTGGATCCATTTAGAGTTCATGATCCAGCAGTCTATCATTTCAATGTCATTTCAGTTGAAGCACGTGAAAAGGTCTACTATGAGGTCTTTCCCATATCAGATGCTTACATGATGATAGGGCTACATCATAATCTAATCATGGGAGGATTTAGCCTATGGTTATGTGGCTCACGTTCCCCAAGGTTGCTAATCCTGTCACTCTACAAAACTTGAGGCCAACTTTTTTCGAACAAGGGGGTTTGATGCGGACATTAGAGCCAGGTGGGGCCTACATTTGGCATTGGTGGGGTCCACATATGCAGACACATGGAGGGACATATCGTGGAATATTTAAGTTGTGTGGTTGACAACATTAGAAATCCCACACAACTTGGCTGCCTAGTTTCTATTTTTATTTTTTTAGAAAGTCGTGGTAAGTGTCTTTAGTAGCTAGGTTTCTAATTCCTTTTGTTTTGGTTCTTTAAAAGAGAAAGTCCCCTCTTGTACTCGAGCATGATAGGGTCAATGAAATTTGAAGAATTTTGCTACCAACTTGTGCCACACGACCGGAATTGTAATAAGGCTCATAAGCCAAGGGTAGCATAGGTAGTTAGAGCATTGGTCGTCCACTAGTCTATTTTGTCCCTTTTGTGGGCGTTCAAAACAAAACACTCATCAAATTGGTTTACAATCAGTTTCTTACATACATATCTACATCCCAAGGAATTCTCTAACATGCTTATTTAGGGAATAGACTTGAAGAAAAGATAGCATATCTGGAAGGTTTTTAAGCTGATGACACATTTTCTTGCATATCTGATGCGGGGATGCCAAGGGATTGGCAGTGATTCCCTGTTGATGTGGCCCCAAAACAGTAGCTAAAACAATAATTTAGAAGAAGAAAAGGGAAAAGAACTCAATCCTGAAAAATCTGGGGCAGGGGTGAAAATGCCCAAAATACCCCTGGTTGTGTGTCAGAAAATTCTGAACTCAGACCAGGTTAGTCTTGAGTCTATGATATACAATTGATCCAAATTTCAAGTCAATCGGACAAGATTTGATATGTGAAACCATATGTGTAAGTTGCTGCTGTAGCTTAGGATTAAAGAACCCAAAATCAAGAATCGAAAATTGAATCAAAAAACCTATGAAATCAAAGAAGATTCAAGAGGTGTTAGTACAGTTTGAAAAGAAATAGGAAGGTGCATAAAATCCCTACATGAAATCACACAGAAAAAAAAAAAAAAAAAACTAGTATAGGTAGCGGTGATTTTCACTTCTTATAGATCCACAAAACAAAACAGCAATTGGAGATAGGTTTGACAAAAATATAGATATGTAGAAACAAAATTTTGTAATGATCTTTAAAAGGAATTTAGAGAAACAAGTTTAGACAAGAATGGAATAGAAAACCTGACCAAAATCCGGCTGTGGGGACCATTATGAAGGAGCGATTTGGCCTAGTTGTTATCCAGATTGATCTTGCTGAAAGTAGATGTATGCTGTGCAGAAAATTCGGCATACGATAGCCTCCAAAGCCCTTAGGTGTTGCCAATTTGCTTCAACAGGATATAGACTTCAAGAACATCTTCAAGAGGGAATCTTAATGGAGTTCTTTAGGATTCCTTAATGGTAAAAATTGAAAACAGCAAGCACCGATCAAGAAAGATGAAGAAATAGAAGAAAGAAAAGAGGTAGAAGTCATGTGGAGAGAGAGAGAGAGAGAACAACCCACTCGTGGGACTCTTGAAAACCTTTCTTTAATTCCAATATTCCAAAACTGAATTACAACCTAGCCAACCATCCACTATAAACTTGGACCCACAAGACTCTTAAACCAAATAGGACTCCTACTTCTTAATATTGCATCTAAGACCCTGGCTAAAAAGCCTTATTATCCTTTCCAAGGCCTTTAGGGCCTAGTTACAAATAAAATCCCAAAATTAATCTAAGAAAAGAAATATAAGCCTTTTGAAAACAACCCTAAAATGAATTAAGATAAAAATAATATAAAAAAAAAACCTCTAAAATAAACAAATCCTTCCGAAAACAATCCTAACTACTCAAAACCACTTCAGGGATTTCTAAGCCCTTTCTTTAGGGTTTGAACCTAGGCCTGGGCTTCCAAAGTAGGTATGGCCTTTCCAACCAAGATAGGGCCGTTGCATCAATATCAAAAACTTAATTTTATAGTAGTGTGTTACACTAATATTAATGGAGTAATGAACAAATTATGGTGCTATGTGATGCATTATGGCAGATTGGGGAATATCTTACTGTATTAAAAAAATATTACTATTTCTTTTTTTTCCTCATTCATGTCATACTTCCACTCATTTATATCCTAAAACTTATGATCTAATTCAAATCCACCTTTTTACTGTTGATGTACAAGTGAATACAATATGTAAGGGCATACTTGTACATTCGTATATAGGGGCATATTTGTAAATATCCTCTTGCATTGTATTTTTCTTCTTGAATATTATGTCAATACATATGGGAGTACTCTGCAGACTTCATACAATTTCTCATCCTTTCTTCTCTTCAGTTCTTCTCCATTTTCTTCTTCCTACAAACCCTAGCATACTACACCTTCTATAAGCAGAAATCTTCTTGGTATTAGAGCCCAACCTCAGATCTAGGGCTGAAGAACTCATCAGCAACTTCTGTTCGTCGCTTGCTGACATCAGCAGGTCATACGGAAGACGTCACCAACCATACAGACCTAGTAGGTGAGTGACGATCTTGGTTGATTTGACTAGTTCCCCTTTTTCATGATTTGGAGTTGTTTTGCATTTTTTTATGTGTTTTCCAAGTTTTTCTGAGAGTTTTCTCAGATCTGGTTAATCCTTTCGATTCATGCTTGTTTATGGTTTTTAGCTGCTTTTCTCACATGGACCTACTCTGTATATATGTATGTGACTGATTAGTTCAAGTTTCTCATCAATCCATGCAGATTTGAGCTCGTGGTGAGAGAAGTACCAAGGCATATTTCCCGTCAGTAGGGTTTATAACCATTTTCTGCTTGATTTATTTATTTGATTTGGATGCACTATGCACCTCTA
Source organism: Platanus orientalis (assembly GCA_025762735.1). Lineage (NCBI taxonomy): Eukaryota > Viridiplantae > Streptophyta > Magnoliopsida > Proteales > Platanaceae > Platanus > Platanus orientalis. The sequence goes on from JAOXJP010248902.1 coordinate 9,866, forward strand.
TTTGGTTGATCGGCAGCTCGTATGGTGATCATCTGCCATTGTCTGTTGAGAGTTAATTAACCAACTTTCTCAAAACCTTAAGGTATTAAGAGATACAAGAATTAATATACATCAACAACCCCCTCCCCCGTCCCCTCTTAGGAGGAACACTGTTCTCTCCTGGGAATACTTGGGGAACAAGGTGTGAGTCCATAACTCGTGCACACATGTGCAATACTACATCTGGAAGAATACTTTTACTTCCACGGGGATTCGAACTCGCGACCTAGCTTAGCTATGATACCATGTTGAGAGGTGAATTAACCAACTCTCCCAAAACCTTTAAGGTGTTAGGGGATATAATAATTAATATACTTCAACATTGTCCACTCCTACATTGCCATTTTTGAAGTGTTATTTCTCTGTTATGGGCCTCATCTGTGCTCCCATCTCTTCACAGGCCCAATCGTGAGCCTATGTATGGATTTCTCTCCAGCCTATGTGTTTCTTTATTCTTTGAGGTCCTCATGCTTGTTAGTAGCTGGTTCCTATTGACTGGTGAAAGCAGTCTCAAAGCCTTTGTGTTGACTGGTGAAAAAAGTCTTTGTTGGTTGCCAGATAGCATTGATTGGAGCTAGAGTTGTGTAATCCTTTGGTCGTGCTCTTGGCTGTCTATAGTTTCATGTTTCTGTGGTGTATCATTGTTCTACAGCTTGGCAGTGTTCTTCTCTTTGTAGGAACTTCCTCAACAAGTGTTGGAGTTTGTGCCTTGTTGGGCAGCTTGGGGTGTTCTTTGGTGATTGGCCTTGGTTGCCTCTTGTTCTATTGAGCTTTCCTGTTGTGCTTTAGTGACAATCTCTCATGTCTGAAGTGAGGGAGTTTACCTCTTCTTGGGCAGTCGTGGTGCCCAAGGGAGCAGCCAAGTTGAGGCTTACAGAACCTCCATTACTACAGTCAACTTGGATGGCACCAACTTTCTCACATGGTCTTAATCTACAAAGCTGACCATTATGGGTTGCAGCAAATGGAGATATATTACTAGGGCTACTAAAGCTCCTAAGCTGGATAATCCCTCCTACTCTAAGTGGGAAGCAAAAAATGCCTCAGTGATGCTGTGGTTGATTCATTCTATGGAGCCGTCTTTCAGCGTCTCTCAGCAAGCAAGACATGTTTATTTCTCCCATCTGCCAAGGACATTTGGGATTCTTTAGTCCGGACCTATTCAAAGGAGGGTCATATTGGTTGTATATGAGCTCCACCAGCAGGCCTCGCAAATGCACTAGGGGTAGCAGTCCATTTCAGCCTATTACAATGCTCTATTTGACTTATACCATATCTGCTCCATCACTAATCTGACAGATGTTACTGCCTTTCAGCAATGTTTAGAGGATCACCGTGTTTTTGAGCTTGTGTTTGAGCTCCTAGCTAGCCTGAACCCTCAGTTTGAGTAGGTTCATCCATAGTTCCTTGGCCAGCCTCATTGTGTTCCCTCCTTATCAAAGGTGTATTCTCATATTCAACGGAAAGAGCGTCGTCATGCTATATGCTTATGCCTATTGTAGTTGAGTGCTCTGCATTAGTCTCTTTTTCCTAGTGTGGTGGTCGAGGTAGTAGCAGCGCTCATGGTGGTTGTAATGTAGGAAGACAGGGTTCCACTTTTGAAACTCGAGATCAATTGCAGTGTGACCATTGTGGGACTAGTGAGACTTGTTGGGACGTATATGGTCATCAGTAGGAGCAGTCTACTCATCCTCAGCAGAGTTCTTATGGTGGTGGTTGTGGTAGTATTCCTCTTTTTTTGGCGGGGGTCATTCAACTACTTGTGCTGCTACTTAGTCAGAGATTGTACCATGTGCGGCTCCCACCTCATCTTCTATGTTCAAGCCTCCTAGTTTTTTCAGAGAAGATATGAAGTCTATTCGCAAGTTTATGGCTAACTTGACTCCTCGGGTATTGTGGTGACTTCCTTTGTGGCCTTCTTAGGTACCCAGGACTTTGCTTTTAGTGATTCATCTCTGCTTCTAGTTCTTCCTGGATCATCAATTCAAGAACTTCCCACCACATGACTGGTACGTCGACTCTTTTTTCTTCTTATCGTGTATGTTCTAGTAGAGACAACATTCGCATTGTCGATGGTTCCTTGTCTCCTATTGCCGACATTGGTTGTATCCCCATTACCCCTTCTTTACCTCTTTCCTATGTTTTTCATGTTCATAACTTCCAACTCAATCTTGTTTCGGTTAGTCACTTACCAAGTCCTTGAATTGTAGTCATTTTTTTTTCCTTCTTATTGTGTTTTTCAAGACTTGGTGATGAGATAGACTATTGGTAGAGGTCATGAGATGCAGGGTTTGTATCAGTTGGATGAGAATCCTCACATTGCTTCTCCAATGTAGCAGACGTCTCCTTCTACTAGTGCTCCGTCGTCTCTCTCTCAGCTATTGCAGTGGCACTATCGTCATGGCCACCCATCTTTTTTACCTTGCAGAAATTGTTTCATGCTTTATGTCATTTAGTTTCTTTGTCTAGTTTCATTGCGAAACTTGCGAAATCGGTAAACATTGTCATTCATCATATACCTCGAATAGTAGGAGTACATCTCCTTTTTTTCTCTTATGCATTCAGATGTGTAGGATCTTGCCCCTGTTATTTATTTGGTTATCGTTATTTTGTTACTTTGTGGATGACTTTACTTGTACTATTTGGGTCTCTTTGTTACATGTTAGACATGAAGTTTTCTCTACTTTTCAATTGTTTCATAAAATGGTAGACAATTAGTTTGATTCTAAAGTCTACATCCATCGTTCTAATAACAAGGGGAATACATGTCTATTGTTTTTTCTTCTTATCTCTCCCAGCATAGCATCTTTCATCAAACTACTTATCTAAATACTCATAACCAAAATGGGGTTGTTGAAAGGAAAAATAGCCATAGTCGTACTTTTCTATTTACTATGCATGTTTCCCAGGTGTTTTTGGTTGATGTTCTTCAAACTGTAGCATATCTTATGAATCGTATGCCCACCATAGCTCTTGGCTTTCACACTCACCTCTCTTTTGTCTATGGCTTTCCTTATGTCCTCTCTTCCTCCTAAGGTCTTTGGGTGTATTTGTTATGTCCATGTGCCTAAGTCTAACCGCACCACATTGGACCCCAATGCTCTTAAGTGTATCTACCTTGGGTACGCTTCAAATCAGAAAGGATACAAATGTTATCATCCCTCTACTTGAAGATGTATTGTTTCTATGGATGTAACATTTCTTAAGACTGCCGCATCTTCTCCTAACCAACCTCATCTTTAAGGGGAGAGTAGTAACAGAGGAGAAGATGAGGCGACTCTTCCTCTTCATCTCCCTCTATATCTTTTTTATGTTGTCGGGTATCATAGCAAGGGGGAGACAGAGCAAGTTATTCAAAAGGACTTAATGGCAACCCAACAAAAATCTTGGGTGAAAGACTTTACTGATCTGTTCGTTCGGCAAAAGAATAAAATTGCCCTTGAATCTCATGTGCCTCTCTAACCAGTCGCTTTGCCTCTAGATAATGTCTCTCATACGCACCATGATGATTCTCATCTTTCCTATTTCTATTAGGAAGGGTACTCGTTCATGTACCCAACATCCAATTGTTAATCATGTGTGCTATGATTCCTGTTCTCCTGAGTTTAGGGCCTTCTCCACTTCTTTGTCCTCTGTTTCCATTCCTTCTAGTATATCTCAAGCTCTATCTCAGCCTCAGTGGAGAAGAGCAATGAAAATTCAGACCTTGGAAAAGAATAATATGTGTAATATTGTAGATTTCTTAAGAGGAAAAGAATCAGTGAGATGCAGATGGGCATTCTCTGTGAAGCTGCAACCTAATGGCACTGTTGAGTGATATAAGGCAAGACAGATAGCCAAAGGCTACACTTAGATTTATGGGATTGATTATTAGGAGACCTTTGCTCTTGTAGCATAGATGAATTTTATCCGTATGTGGTTTCCTTCTAGTTTTCAGTACTCTACTGGCAAAGGGAAAGTTTGCAGACTTAGAAAAGCTCTTTATGGCCTCAAGCAGTTCCCTAGAGATTGGTTTAAAAGATTTCATGGTGCTATGCTAAAAAATGGATACAAATAGTGTCAAACAGATCACACTTTTTTTGTCAAGTATCAGAAAGGAAGGGTACCAGCCCTCATTGTCTATGTAGATGATATTATTGTTACGAATGATAATCAATGTGAGATCAACAACCTAATAGAATTTCTTAGCAACGAGTTTGAGATCAAAGATTTGGGATTTCTTAGATAATTTCTTGGGATTGAGGTTACTAGATCCAAGAATGGTATCGTTCTTTCTCAGTGCAAGTATGTGTTAGATCTCCTCCGAAACTATCGGACGTTAGGGTGTAAACCTTATGAAACTCCCACTGATTCACCTCTAGCAAATATGAGGGGGGGGCACCGGATTATTAGCATTGGCCGTTATCAAAGACTTGTAGAGAAGCTTATATATTTGACCTTGACTAGACCAGACATTTCATATGTAGTTGGAGTGGTCAATCAGTTTATGCATGCCCCTACAACAAAGCATCTTGAGGCAACATACCGCATTGTTAGATATTGAAGAAGAATCACAGTCAAGGGCTCTTGTATGGTAGGCAATAGGATCTTCAAGTTAAATCTTTTACAGATGCTTATTAGGTTGGTTCAGTGGATGACAGGAGGTCCACTTCATGGTATTGTGCATTTGTAGGGGGTAACCTTGTTACTAAGTGTAACAAGAAGTAGCATGTTGTAGCCCAGTCGAGTGCTAAAGCAAAGTTTAAAGCTATAGCCCATGGGATTTGTAAGATGCTATGGATACAAAGCTTCCTTAGAGGGTTGAGATTCTACACCCAAGGTCCTCCCATGCAACTATATTGTGATAACAAGGCTGTAATCAGCATTGCTCATAATCCTGTCCAACATGACAAGACCAAACATATCAAGATGGATAGACATTTCATCAAGGAGAAATTGTAAACTCAATAGATATGCGTTCCTTTTGTGAAAACAGAGATCATTTGGCTAATTTGTTCACCAAGGGTTTAAGTAGTACTAGTTTTATTAGGGTTGTTGGCAAGCTTGGCATGCACAATATTTATATACCATCTTAAGGAGGAGAGTGTTGATATACATGGAAATACAATATATAAGGGTATACTTGTACATTGGTATATAGGGACATACTTGTAAATATCCCCTTGTATTATATTTCCTTTTTTAAATATATGTCAATATGTATGAGAGTACTCTCCAGACTCCATACAATTTCTCCTCCTTTCTTCTCCTCTTCTTCTCCCTCTTCTTCCTAAAAACCCTAGCATACCACACCTTCTATTTGCAGAAATCTTTTTTTACATTTTTTTATATATAAGATAAAATTATATCAAACTCATGGAAAAGAATACCCTAAGCCAATATACAAAGAAGAATTAGCTATAAAAAGGCCTGCACAAAAAGGGCAACAAAAACAATACAAAAACCAGACCTTAAACCCTGTACAAAATTGTTGAATTGTGAATGATAGTGTCCCAATCCCTTTTCAAATCACCCATACTAGGCCTTGGAGTACTTTGCAATTCAAAGCCCTTAAGCAATATTTGTCCTTCACCCTATGGGCAGGTTTGGAGAATTTGTTGAAGATTCTATTGTTTTTCTCCAATCAAATGGACCAAGAAACAGCCTCTTAAGGCTGTCCTTCAAATAATTATACCTTTTTTAGAAAGTGTTTGGATACTCCAGCCTTCACACATGGATTTTAAATCCCCAGGCATCGACCACACCATGTTAATATCCGTTAGAACCGAAGACCACACTTCATAAGATAGTTGCAGCGGATAAAAAGATGGGGGACCAATTCTTCATCTTACAAACATAGCAAGCATACGTTTGGCAGCATGTGACCTCTCTTGATCATGTTATTGAACCATTGTCTATAAGAAAAACTTAACTTTGAAGGGCACAAGTGACTACCATATGTGCTGCTAGGAAAATACCAAACCTGGATTCTCAACATAGCATAAAGATGGAAGCAAGATCTAACTTTGAACATCCCGGTATTAAGAAGACGACATTGTCTTCTATCATCACCACCTATCCTCATAAGCTAAGACTCTAAGTTATCAAGCAAGCTATCCATGGGATCAATTTCCCAATCATGAAGATCTCTCCTTAGTGATGCAGCACAATAGAGATGATACCAAATTTGATGTAGAATGATAACCAAGATTCTCAAATAAACCAAGTAACGTGGCAGAAGGAAGAACACTTTTAAACAGCCAAGAAATTGAACTTTAAGTACACAGAATTAATGAAATTAAAGAATAGAAAAAAGTGAATTAAATGGGTTTAGAAGAATTTAGATAAGAAACGACAGAAAAAAGAGGTGAAAGAAACCCAAAAGAGTAATTCTGAAATTTCCAAACAAAATCTCAAAATTATCAAAATACCCCTGATTGCGCATCAAAAAATTACCAAATTTTACAGGTAAATTGTGATCTATACCAAGATATCATGGTTAAAATTTCACAAGATTTAGATCAGGTTTACTATATGAAACTTTAAATTTTTAGATCTTGAAAGATTCTTTAATGGAGATTCACCAAACCAATAGGAAATCCTTGACTATAAGTCAGCACGGAAGAAGGGGATTTAAGTAGGGTTTAAGGGGTTTGAAAATGGACACAGAAGGAAAAAAAAAAAAACCCTAAAAGAAAATTGAGGAAAAGGGGATATTAGAGGGAGTGATTTTGAAGGTCTGGATATCCAAAAAAATATGGTTTTGAAGAGGAAAGGCCTAGAATGGGTGATGCAACAGCCATTGAGTGGTTGAACACCACTTACCCTCTTAAAAGGCCCAAGGTCAAGCCCAAGGCAAGACCTTGGAAGAGGGCCAATCGGCCTTGGTAGTTTAGGATTTTTATTTTATGTTTTAGAGTTGTTTTGTTAGGGATTAATAGGTTAAATGGTTGTTTTGTAAAAAGGTTTATTAGCTAAGTTTTAAAGTATTGGTCAACAGCCACACTAGAATAGGGTTATAATAGTTATATTAGAAATGGGAGTCTAGAGTCAAATATAAATTAGAAGGCAATTACGGTTGTAATTCTTTTTGGCAAATTATGAATGAAGAATTGAATTCTTTTGGTTTCCACAAGGGGAAACAGGTATACCTCTCTCTCCTCTTTTCTCTCCTTCGTGAATCTCTTTTTCTCTCTCACGATTTCTCTTCTTCTATCTCTCTCATCTCTTTCTTCTCTTGATTTCTTGATATATTATTTCTTATTTTCTTGCTGATTTCTGGTTTGAATTTTCATTCAAAATATCAAGAAACTCATACCCACGATCCTAATCTCCTTTCCCATCATCACCAACCTGTGGCTACCTTTTTCCTTCTTTCTTCCTTCTAGTTTTCTGCAAGAAAACCCAAATCCACCCTATTCTATACCCTACGACAGCCTTCAGCCCTGAAACCCTCACTCCCCTAACTGTTTTCTTGTTTCAGAAACCTGAACTTCTTCATCTAGGCCTTGCGACAGCCTTAGACACCTTATCCCTAGTCGTCCTATCTCTTGAACCCAAAATTTCCCTCAAAACCTTCCTGCTGTACCTACAGAAACAGCCCATAAATTATCCCAAAAAAAAAAGCCCATACACATCAGTCCTATTACTCCTCAATTTTCCCCAAATTCTATCCTAGGTTAGACCCATTCACACCCTCACAATCGACCCTACTGTTTGGTACCAGAACAACCCCTGTTTGGACCCTTTCTAGCCTACTGTCGTGGCCCAGATCTGAACACCTCTGTCCTTAATCCTTAGCCCATATACTTAGTCTATATCGCCCACTGTTTATACCTTCTGTCAGCCCCTGTTCTGATCCCTATGCAACCCCCAGATTAGCAATCAAATCAGTTCCTGATTTGTGCTTAATCAATTCCATAAATCAGCATTACATCTGAACCCCATCAGCCATACTTCTAGTCACCTTTAGGCTCCAAGAGTAACCTTGCTTACAGCCATATAATATAACCTTATTTTTGTCCCAAACAGCATACTGTTTTACCATATTTGGGCATACCCAAGACCCCAATTGTTGGCTTTGGAGAGCTGTTAACCTTCTATACAGTTTATCATTGTACTGCCCTACTACTAGTTATTAACCTTGCTTATATAGTAGTTGTTTGGGCTCATATTGAGTGGGTTACTACTGCCCCTCTTAGCTGTCCCACATCACTTGGTATCAGAGCCAGGTTCTTGCTTCCCTATTCATCATGGTGACCAATAACACCTTCTCGACAAGGGTGGTTGATCATGCCCAAGAGATTAAGGCTATAAAGAGAGATGCGAGTCAGTTGACGAACTGGATGGATGGAAATGAGGCCAAACTTGAGGCTATACAACCCATTAAGAAGCACTTACTGCAGCTATGTACAAGAAGGAAGTTGCTGAGAAAGCCCCAATTCAGGTTGTGGTAGCCTCCAATTCAGCACCCATCCAAGTCAGTCTTTTAGTGTGCAAGTTGGTGAAACTTCTCATCAATTTCAGTATGAAGTGGTACCTCCTAGGAGAGAGCACATGGATAGATTTGACCGCCACCATAATGTTGTCCAGCATGAGATTTGACAGGAACACACGCATAGATGTGCCAAACTTTTATGGTGAGTATAACCCAGATGTATTCCTTGACTGGTTACACAGCATCGAGTCTTTCTTCGATTGGCATGACATTCTAGAAGGCTAGAGACTTAGATTTGCAGAAGCTAAGTAGTACTACTAGAATGTGGTGGAACCATTACAAGGAAGAGCATAGACACTTGGGAACATTCCAAACTTGGAAAGATCTAAAGGTAGCAATGAAGCACAGATTCGAGCCACCAGACTTTAGATAGCGACCTCACCTTTAGTTCACTCAGTTACAGCAGGGCACCATGTCAATTGAGGACTATACTAGCAAATCTCCCACTTGGCTACCCAAGTGAAGTTCAAGTGGGATGATGACATCGTGATTGCCATGTACCGGTGCGGGTTGCAGCCTTAGATTGCAACGGGATTGAGCTATAGCCATGTATCTATCTTAGATGATACTGTCCACATTGCATACCAGGTAGAGAATTTAAAGAGAGTTCCTTTCAGGCGAGCCTTCTTTGAAAGTTCTCCATGGACTAAGAGTCAGAGTAGTGGATTTCCTATTGGGAGGATAGCCAGTAAGCCACAACCTAGTGGTCTCATATCAACATCTTCAAGACCCGCTAGGACTATGTCGCCATCCCGAGTTCGAAACCCAGATGGATCCACACAAAAGAGTAAAGGACCATGTTATCATTATCATAGTTATGGTCATTTCTCCACACAATGCTCACAGCAAGTCATGGGTCTTTCCAACAACCATCCCATAGATGAAGAGAAAGAAGTTTATGATCCGTAATAGGCTCTCATCCTTGAGGTAGAATAGGCATTAGAGGATGAGCTTGATGAGCTTGAGGATGTTCAAGCAATCTACGTTCTATGTCTAGTGTTGACCACACGCGGAGCACAGGAAGATGAAGACTGACATAGGAATAGCAGTTTTCATACGAGAGTTAGGTACAGTGGACAGTTATGCTCTATGGTGATAGACGGAGGTAGTTACGCCGACGTTGTTTCTGAAGATGCTTGTAAAAAGTTAGGCTTGAAGACAAAACCACATCCATCTCTTTACAAAGTGGCGTGGGTGAACAACAGTAACTTGAAGGTTAGTGAGAAGTTTTTGTTTACTTACTCCATGGGAGAGTTCCATGATCAAGTCTTGTGTGATGTCCTTCCTATCAAAGTCTGTCATATCTTACTTGGGCGGCCTTGGCAATATGACGAAAAGGCCTAACATTGCAAATTCCAGAATATTTATACTTTACGACTCCACAATCGAGAAATGAAGATGGTGCCAAAACTAGATGTACCTTGAAGCTGAAGAAAGAAGACCCCTGGTTCATTCCTTCTACACTGTGTACCTTTTAGAGGCGACGAGATTCTCGGTCCACCCCCTCACTCAACGAGATTGAGTTCTTTTAAAAGGGGGGAGTCAATACAACAGTCATTAAGTGGTTGGACACCACTTACCCTCTTCAAAGGCTCAAGGTCAAGCCCAAGGCAAAACCTTAGAAGAAGGCCAATCAATCTTGGTAGTTTAGGATTTTTATTTTCCATTTTAGAGTTGTTTTGTTAGGGATTTATGGGTTAAAGAGTTGTTGTTAGGTATTTTGTATTGTCAATGTTCATCTCAAAACAAAGAGTGTTCACGTAGAATGGTTATGTTGTATAGGACTTTGTATGAGCTATGTATATTTCTGTAAGTCCGAGAATAGAGTTCGAGAAAACACCAAGAAGATGGACTCAAAGCCGGAATGACCAAGTCACAGAGAGTCAAGCATATGTTGGAGTACCTCAAGTCTTAAGAGCAAGCTACCTAAAGTGAAGCCAACAGGTGTGCTCAAACAATAAAATTCACTAAGGTTGGTAAGTGGGATTTGGGTGAACTTAAAGACAAAATACACTTTATAAAGTGATAATACATTGACCCAAAAACCCAAGGGACATTGCCTACAGGGTGGACCAAAAACTAGACCAAGAAAAGGGGAGAAAATGGACTAAAAACCCAAAATCGGACATTTTTTGAAACTAGGGTCTAGTCCCAACTAAACCAGGACCGGTCTAGGCTTAGGACCAGTCCCAGGCTTAGTCAGGACTAGTCCCAGATAACCAGGACCGGTCCCAAGCCCCCCAAGGCACCAGGATTGGTCCCAAGAAATCAGGACTTGTCCCGTGCACAAAAATTGGATTTTCAAATTTTAGAAAAAGGCTCCAACAACTCTCTTTTTTTACTTTTTTTTTAGCCGTTGGGGACATTTTTGAATCTCATTTTTCACTATATAAAAAGGCTATTAAGTCCCAAGAACATCCACAAGATATGATTGAATCCATAGTCAAATACTTGTGAATTCATGTCAAAGAGAGCGCCCGGAAACATATGAGTTAAATTCTTGTTAACCTACGACCTTAAGATTTTTCCACCATAATTAAACCTATGCAAGGTCTTGTATGAGCTTCCCAAACATCTTTAGTTAAACCTTTTGGGAGCAAAAAAGAGGGTGATACTATAGTCAAACTAGCCTACGCAAGACGCAACCCGAAGCAAGAAGTTTTCTTCTTCTACAACATGTTCATAGTCTTCGTCGGAGTCACCGGAGGCAGATTCTCACCACACTTGCCGGAATCAAGTGAAACATAGTCCATCAGAGTCACTAGACAGAATGTGCCCATTGAAGTCACTGGGAGAACACTTATAAGGGAGTGGATTCTCTGGAACTTATAAGTAAATCTCTAGGTTTATTAATTTTTCTGTAATAGTTTAGGATAACTATTAACAAAAATTATATAAGCTCAGAAGAGCCAAGTGGAGAGTGCATAGGCCCGGAGTGCCGAACCACTATAAATCCTTGTCTTGTGTGTGCAAATTGTCTCTCATGAGTTGGTTGTTGTGCTTCATTATTTATTTTTTCAAGCATTCTCTGAAGTGGAACTAGTTGCCCTGTTCCAATTCTGCTATAGCTCAAACTATAATGTATGACAGAGCTCCATTGTATATTAGCATTCACTTACTAATTTATTTAAGTCATTACTGTATTGCAACTTAAATAAATTAGGGAGACTTATTTGATTTACTCATTTATTTCTGCTGCAATCTAAATTAATTAAAAGTAAATCAAATGAAGGCTAAGGGTTTAAAGAATTTAAAAATAAGTATTAAGGATCCTATTCAACCCCCCCCCCCTCTCTCCCTCTAGGATCTTTAGACCACCAATTCAAGAATTTCAGTTTTGTAATAAGGCTTATTAGCCAAGGGGGTTAGTTGCAATTTAGAAAAATATGTGATTTTATTTGAAGTTTTAATAAGTAGTTTTAAAGTGCTGGTCAACAGCCACATTAGAACAAGGTTATAAGAGTCATATTAGACATAGGAGGCTTGAGTCAAATATTAATTAGAAGATAATTACAGTTGTAATCAGTTTTGGCAATTTTTGAATAAAAAATTGAATTCTTTTGGAGTCCACGAGTGGAACCAAGTATACCCCTCTCTCTCTCTCTCTCCTCTTATCTCTCCTTTGGAATCTCTTTTTCTCTCTCTCACGATTTCTCTTCTTCTACCTCCCTCATCTCTTTCTTCTCTTGATTTCTTGATATATTATTTCTTATTTTCTTGCTGATTTCTGGTTTAAATTTTCATTCAAGAAAAATCAAGATTTATCCAAGAAACTCATACCCACCATAGATCAAAAACTCGGGATCGAGATCGGGATCGGACCTGAGAGATCCCGATCCGATCCACTCATGGATCGGGCGA